>JBBPBX010004214.1:0-62117 GCA_038048925.1 Garcialebias charrua | reverse complement strand
ACACACACACACACACACACACACACACACACATACACAAAGAAAAAAATGAAATGGAGTTGTTTTAAGATAGCAGTAAAGGCCCCCCATAGCTCTACGTTCGGCCGTACGCCGCTCTACGCCGTCCGTACGCCGTCCGTGCGCAGAGGCACAAGCCTACCATGTACGCGCCAAGCTCAAATTTTACGACCATGAACGCAAACACGTTGTCTCACAATAAACTGCCAGACTGTTTTGTATGCGACACAAATTAAATTCCCCTTTTTCATCCCTGATCTTGCCTTTTCTTTTGTTTTTTTGCCAAAAGTCAAGTGATCGCTTCCTCCTCCGCTGACTCCATGACTGAAATGATGAGGAAATGAATGAATTTGTCACGAGCGAATTAAACTTGGGTCCAACGTGGCTGCGCGAGGTTCTGCAGATTTCCTGGTGGGCTGTGGGCTGCAGGACCAGCGCTCCCTGTTTTTTTTTTTTTAGAACTTTTTAATAAGATATAAACACAGAACACCGCTGCGGCTGAAGCTGTGTGAAGTGCCGGCTCGCCTTTTTTTTCTCCCCCGACCTGTCAATCAATTCAGTAGGCGTGTCAGCAAATGACCAATCAGCGAACGCTCTGCGCTGTGGCTGCTAAAATAACGTCAAGAATTTGCAGCAAAAACGCGAGAATGAACGCGAGAACGAACGCAGAGCTGTGCGGGTGAACGTGCACGCACAGAACGTGCGCGTAGAGCGGCGTACGGCTGAACGCAGAGCTATGGGGGGCCTTAATTTATGATGGACTCAAGACATCCCTGACTAACTAGCTTCCATCCATTTATCCATCCATCATCTTTTGCTTGTTCTGAAGTTCCATCCATTTATCCATCCATCATATTTTGCTTGTTCTGAAGTTGGGTGGCAGGAGCAGCAGTTTTACCAGGGAGAACCAGATATCCCTTTCCACAGCCACCTCTTCCAGCTCATCTGGGAGGATTCCAAGTTATTACCAAGCCAACCGAGAGACTTGGTCTCTACATCGTGTTCTAGATCTTCCACAGGGTCTTCTCCCTGTAGCACATGTCTGAAGCACCTCCATAGGGAGGCACCCAGAGAGCATCCTTTCCAGATGACTTATCCACCTCCACTGGCTTATCTTGATGTGGAGAAGCAGTGGTTCTACTCTAAGTCTCTCCCGAATAGTTGAACTTTTCACCTTATCTCTAAGGTAGAGTCCATCTACCCTGTGGAAGAAACTCATTTCAACCACCTGTATTTGCAATATCCGACTTTTGGTCACTACCCAGAGTGTATGACCAGAGGTGAGGGCAGGATTGTGGACCGACAGGTAAACAGAGTGTTGCCTTACAGCTCAGCTCACTCTTCATCACAACGGACTGACACAAAGTCTGCAAGACAGCAGATGCTGCACCAGTTCCTCTTTCAATCTCACGCTCCATTCTTCCCTGACTTGTGAACAAAACCCCAAGATACTTGAACTCTTCCACTTGAGGCAGAACCTCATCCTGGACCCAAAGCCAAGATGGCCCCATTCAGCCGAGTTGCAGCTTCACAGGCTCCCGGTGAACTCAATCTTTTCATGTTCCTGTTGCTTTTGTTTAAACTTTTTTTTGGCGCCTACAGTGTACATCCACTTTACGAGTATGACGCAACACACTTGAGTTTTCTGTGTTGCTGACTTGTCATCATGCCATCCTTCCATCCTGCCATCCTGCCATCGTGGTTCAGTCCTTCCAGCCTCAGGCTCAGGCCTGTCATGGTGGCTGTTTCCATGATCCTCCATCTTTCTGCACGGACCAAACTCTACGGACCCATTTGGTTCCGCGGCAAAATCTGGGATGTTCTCCATCTGCCGCACTCGGTTCTGGAGGGCAGTCTGAGGGCAGCTGCTGCAGTCATTATTACCATAAAGCTGCTGACGGGACCTGCTAACTAGACCTACTAACACTGCTAACAAGATCCTCTGTCTGCCTGCATGGACTGAATGCTTGGTTCCGCGGTGGAACCTTGGATGTTCTTTGTCTGTCAGAACCAGTTCTGGATGGCAGTCAGGGAGGCAGCTGTTGCGGTCCTTATTATCATCAAGCTGTTGATGGGACCTGCTAACCCTGCTAACAAGACCACACCGCTAATCGAACCACATCGCTAACAGTATCATGGTGCCAATGGGATCATGTTGCTAAGAAAAACCTCACAGCTAACAGTATCATGCTGATAACCGGACCATGTTGCTAAGATAACCTCACTGTCATCAAAATCACTCTGCCAATAAGACTGTGCTTCTGTACAAAGTAGATTTATTTATTTTTTCACTTTCTGTGCCTTGTTTCTGTATTTTTTTTTGGATGCTTTGAATAAGTCCCATTTATGTTAGTTTTGGGGTCGGCTCAGAGCCCGACTCCGCTTGCATTAGCATGTGAACTATAGCCAAACAGAACCTATGAGAATTGTGCTACTGATGCTCAGTGTATTGTTTTGCACTATTAGTGACTGGCATATCGTAGATCTTTTAGCATAACATTGGCCGTTTTTTTAGCATATATCTTAGTTTATATCTTAGATACTTATACTGTTTCTTTTTATACTTAATATTTTTGCTAATGTTTGATGTAAATGTGACTCTGTGTTCACAATTTTGTTCCACCTCATGTACCACACGAGATGCAAATGACAAAGAACCTTGAAAGAAAACAACCCACACTTTTCTAACTGAGGACCATGGCCTCAGATTTGGAGATGCTGATCCTTATCCCAACTGCTTCACACTCAGCTGCGAACCACTCCAGTAAGAGCTGAAGATCATAGCATGGAGCCAAGATGGTCTAGTGGCAGGGCTTTTGACTATGGATCCGAAGGTCGCGGGTTCGTGCCCCGGCCACTACCCAGCTTGGGGTGTCTATGAGTGCACACCTATTTCTCCAGCTCCCCGGGCGCTTTCGGGCTGCTCACTGCACCACCTGGTAGGTGGTTGGGTTAAATGCAGAGACGAATTTCGTCTGTGTATGGGAACATACACAGATGACAGGAATAGACATTATTATTATTATTATGATGACACCCACAGGATTGAGTCCTGAGGCCACCAAAGCTGACAACCTTCGCTCCCTGGCTGCACCAAGAAATTCTTTCCACGAAAATAATGAATAGAATTGGTGACAGCAGTCAGCCCTGGCAGAGTACAGTTGGTTCTGACTTACCGGTACTGCCGGCATTGTGAACCAAACTCTCACAGTACTTGTATAGGGACCAAACACTGCTCTCACCCACCTGGATCAGAAGGACTCATACGTGCGTCTGCTCTTTGTGGACTTCACATCTGCCTTCAACACCATGATCCCCCAAACTCTGATAGACAAACTATCCACACTTGGACTAAGCCCCTCCATTTGTAACTGGGTACTAGACTTCTTAACAGACAGACCACAGTCCGTGAAGATCCACAACTTCTCCTCCTCCACCATAACCCTCAGCACTGGCTCTCCTCAAGGATGTGTGCTGAGCCCTCTTCTGTTCACTCTGCTCACATATGATTGTACAGCCACACATCCAGGCTGTCATATTGTTAAGTTTGCAATGAGTCCAGCTACAGACAGGAGGTGGAACACCTGGAGAGCTGGTGCAAAGAGAATAATCTTCACATGAATGTGAAGAAGACAAAGGAGATGATTGTGGACTTCAGAAGGAACAAACACACCCATGCCCCACTGAACATAGGTGGATCTGCAGTGGAGGTGGTCTCCAGCTACAAATACTTGGGTGTACACTTGAATGATAACCTCAGCTGGAGCAACAACACCACCAGCCTGATCAAGAAAGGTCATCAGAGACTCTACTTCCTCAGACGGCTGAGACGAGCTGGTCTGAGCAGCCCAGTCCTCACCTCCTTCTACAGGTGTGCAGTGGAGAGCATCCTGTGCTCCAGCATCAATGTGTGGCATGGAGGCTGCACAGTTGCAGAGAGGAAAGCTCTACAGAGAGTGGTGAAGGCTGCACAGAAGTCTGTTGGAGTCAGTCTCCCCACCATCACAGACATTTACACCTCCAGATGCAGGAAAAGAGCCACCTGCATCATGAAAGACCTCACTCACCCAGCACACTCACTCTTTGCCCCACTCCCCTCAGGACGGAGGTTGAGGAGCATCAAATGTAGAACCACTAGACTGAGGAACAGCTTCTACCCTGAGGCTGTTAGACTCATGAATAAATAAAAAAAAAATAAAATAAACACTGCAAAATATCACATCATGCTGATGCTGATCTGTTTTCTTGTTGCTGTGTTCATCTGTGACCATCTGCTCATACAGACTCATGTTCGTGCTGCTGTTTATATATATAGATCTTCACGGCATACTTCCGGCTCTCGACAAAGCAAGTCGCATATCTTTTTGCTCCTTCCCTCCCTAAGTTTTTCCTCCTCCCTGCTTGCTTTTTGTCTCGTCTGACTCTTCAGCGCTCACTCGAACCAATTTGCGATGGATTTAATAAATTGGGCTGTTTCTTCAATAGATAAGATTTTTTCCACGAAGCGGACCGTGCCAGGAGAAGCTGTCTGTCCCTCTGACACACACGCGGTTGGATACATGATGGACTCGTGGGGACAGTGGCAGCCTATGTGTCTGACCGTCTTGACTGTCGAAGACGTGGAAGATTTGTGGATTATTGGTCTATTGGTGGCAGCTGCTCTGTTTTTTGGCGTCAGCGGGGCTGTCTGTTACTTGAAGCTGAGGAAGGCTTCGGCGGCTATCAGCGCGCTGGCGAAACTTCCTGATCAGCAAGATTCTCTGATCCGGGCTGTGAGCTCCTCATCCCAGCTGTTGTACGAGCTCAATCGCACGTTGGGAGCGGCGGTAGATCACCGCGGACCTGCAGGGCGCTTTGGAACTCGTTTACAGCCGCCCGGGCTCAATCAGGGCACAGATGGGGGTTCATAGATCGGAACCTCATATGATTTGGAATTTTGGCCCTGAAACAGCATCTGGACTTGGAAGGCTGCAGTGAAAAGAACACTGTGGTCTGGATTGAAGATAAACAAAAGACTATCTAATCTGGTTTCTGCACACGTCCTTGAAAAGAAGACTGTTTGGAAACTATTCTCCTGGAGCGTAGAGCTGAAGAGACCTTGCTGACCTCCCCCCCCCCCCAGAGATCTCTGTGCGTGCCTCGGATAACGCCCAGCTGAACAACCTGCTGAACTGTGTTCTCTGAAGTTACTCGCAGACTCTATATCTCCTTGCATGTCGTCAAAACTGCAACAATGTCTCGTCTGGTTGTGCTTATGCTGATAGAGTTTTTGGGACTTTATCATGGAGTGTCTTCAGGCAATCTTTGATAGATTCTTTTTTTGAATATCACAAATGATACCTATTGTGTTTTTCCTTTTTCCATATCTGATTTGCTCTTCATCCAGGACGGATGAGAGACGGCCGCGCTGATGAACATGTTATGTGTTTTGAATTGCAGCAGCTTAACATTCTCTGCCCCTCCTCTGGATGACTGTGTTTACATTATCACGTTGTATTGGTGAGAACTGGTGCAATGTTAATAAAGAATCTCTTATCTCTTATCTTATCTCTTATAATGATGTTTTTCCACTACATTAGGGCTTAGTGTATTACTAGTTGATGTTTTTCTTAGTTAATTCTAGATGTTATTACTGTTTTTCTCTTGCATTTGTTGTTGGATGTAACTGGGACCCCGTGTACATAATCTCGTTTTCATCACATGTACCACATGCGGTGCAAATGACAATAAAGACTCTCTGACTCTGACTCTGAAACAAACAATGAGCCCCCAACCCCATACTCACAGAGCACCCCCCCACGCCCACACACACACACACACACAGTGTGTGCCCTGAGGAACACAGGCAAACACCTTCTTCAAGTCTACAAAACACATGTAGACTGGATGGACAAACTCCATTGTCCCTTTAGGACCTTAGTGAGGATAAAGAGCTGGGCCAGTGTTCCAAGGCCAGGACATAACTCGCAATGTTCCTCCTGGATTTGAGGTTCGACCAACAACCAGCTTCACTTCTCCAGTACCCCTGAATAGATTTTAACTGGGAACTGAGAGTGATGCCCCTATAACTGGAGCACACCCTCCGGTTCACCTTTTTTAAGAGGGGAACCACCACCCCAGTCTGCCAATCCAGTGGCATTGCCCCCGATGTCCTCGCAATGTTGCAAAGGCATGTCAAACAAGACAGCCCAAAACATTCAGAGGCTTAAGGAAATCATGGTGGAACTTATCCAGCCATTGAGCCCTGCTGCCGTGGTGCTTTTTAACTCCCTCTGAGACCTCAACCACAGTTATGGACAGACCAGCCATGAAGTTCCCCAACTCATCTTCCTCCATGGAAGACTTACTGGTGGAATTGAGAAGGTCTTAGAAAAATTATTTTCACCTCCTAATGACGTCACTGATATAGGCCAACAACACCCTATCTTCACTGAACACAGTGTTAGTAAAGCGTTGCTTTTCCCACCTCATCTGACTGATGGTTTGGCAGAATCTCCTCGGAGATGATTGAGAGTCTCTATCCAAGGCCTCACTGAACATACACATCCAAGCTTTTGCCTCAGTAACAGCCAAAGCTGAGACCCGCTTGGCCTTCTGGGATTCATCAGCTGCTTCTGAGTTCTACCAGCCAACAAGGCCCAATAAACTCCTTCTACAGCTTGACAGCTTCCCTAACATGTGTCCACAACTGGGTTCAATGATGGACACAGTGAAAAACACTGACAACCTTGCGGCCATATCTCAAAGAAGCCACCTCAACAATTGAGGTGCGGAACATGGCCCACTCCGACTCAATGTCCTCCACCTCAGCTGGGATACAGTTAGCTGTTAGCTTGTCAAGATAAACAATTTTGAACTGTTTCTGCAAGTCTGTTCAAAGAGCTATTTTTAAAAAGTAATATATTAATTATTCATATTAACACACAGTATTCTGCTAAAAGGGATAATTTTACCATTTTGAAGTGTTTTTCTGTCAAATTGTTACAAGTACCTAGTACCTTATTATCAGTGGCATTACTTTTAAGAAATAAAGCATGTAGAAAGAAGAAGAAATCCTCTTACACAGGTCAGCGTCATTGGCAGCTAAGCCATTACCACTGTCACATAGTGTTTTTTTTTTTTTTTGGTTAAATAAAAAAAAGTGTCTAGTAATAGTGCCTTTTACTATCTGGCACAAAGACAGTAGCAGAAATCGAAGATAAGAGTTGTAATATTGATCATATTCCAAAGATGCTCGTTCCATCAGAGGTCAGAGGAAAACCTGAAAGTTATGCACCATAACTCACGTTCCCTGAAGGAAGGGAACGAGGTGCAACATATGACTATGGGAATTGCGCCGCCACACGGTTCACCTGAAGTAATACAATCAAGCATTGAACAAGGCAGGTGGGCATCAGCGTCAGCAATGAGGCCCCGCCCTATTTGCATAAAAGGGGGCTGACGCCCCACCTTCATCTTCCAAGTGCACTTCACCGAGCTTGGGCATTGAAAGGGCAAACATGTGTTGCACCTTGTTCCCTTCCTTCAGGGAACGTGAGTTATGGTGCATAACTTTCAGTTCCCTTTTCAGTCAGTACACTTGGTGCAACACATGACCATGGGAACGTAATTCAATCACGCCCTGAAAATGCTCTGGAAAGGCATGCTTGTGAGAACTTATGCCTTAGACTGCAGGCGTTTAGCTGCTCTCTACTCTGTGGTAGAGAGGACAGCCTGAGTTAGTCACATGTTGTGATGTCTAAACTGTAGTGTTTCACAAATGTGACTGGCCATAGCAAAACCAGGAACAAGTCTCCCCTGGGTCATTTTGAGTTATTTACAGAATCTGAAAGTGTGGGTTCTAAGCTATCCGATGATGCCAAACAAAAAAAAAAAATGAAGAAGATACAGCCATTTCAATGTTGGCAATCTGCATATAAGGTATGGAAGAACTTGAAGGTTTTATTGATTTTTTCCAGTTTGAGTGTGAGAGACTTGTTCCTGGTTTTGCTGTGGCCAGTCACAAATGTGTTTGAAGAGGCCCAGTTAGCAACTGCACATATTTCTGTTACTGGCACACCTCTGAATAAGGCCCAGGAAGAAATACCTGTTGTGGAACTAATCACAGCCACAGAATCTGCGATTAGCAAAGCTGGGCACCGCTAATTAAAAAATTAGTTCCACAATTTCTAAAACGCTTATTAATTTTTTTAGGTCCACAATTTCAAAAGCACAAATGTCTTATGAAAATTAGGGGAAGCTAATCTAATCCGCTATTTATATATTTCTATATTATATATATATATATATATATATATATATATATATATATATATTTATATATAGCCGGCAGCGTTATCAATATTTGCACTACACTGCCAACTGAAAAGTAACAAAAATGATCCTAAAAGGATGAAATTACAAAAATCAAAGGATTTATTTAATACTTTACGTACATATATTCTATTCGGCCACGAAATTAACAAAAAATAGAATGATCTTTTAATCCCTAAAACAAAAGTTTTAAAACCACGTTTAAATCTCAAATACACGGGTGTGTCGCCACCGCATTTATACATAGTAACCCAAATACATGAAACTAACGACTCGCCATCGAAAATCTTCCGGCCACGTTAATTTGGCTTGAAACAGCGGCGGATTTATCCATTAGTAACCCAGCACAACCAGCCGGCAGACATAGAGTTAGCGTCTATAGGTAGTCAACAGATTTAATGAAAAGTAACTAAAATACATGAAAATAACGACTCGCCGTCGAATGGTCATCACAAAACACACAATAAAATCATCCGGCCACGTTAATTTGGCTTGAAACAGCGGCGGATTTATCCACTAGTAACCCAGCACAACCAACAGGCAGACAGCGTTAGCGTCTATAGGTAGTCAACAGATTTAATGAAAAGTAACTAAAATACATGAAAATAACGACTCACCGTCGAATGGTCATCACAAAACACACAATAAAATCATCCGGCCACGTTAATTTGGCTTGAAACAGCTGGGTTCTTTAAGGATTTATGAAGACACCGAGCGCAGCCAGCTACAGAATTAGCCCCTGAGTTCAACTATGACCCGGAAGATGGAATAGTCCATTTTTAGTAGGGGGATAAAGAAATCGACCGTTTTTTTTAATTGCTTATTTAATGATCGTTTTCATCGCAACTATAATTATTTTTATGTTAAATGTAGATTAACAAGCAGGATCAATGTTAGGAATGTAGGTGACTGCACGGGGCGAGGCGGGGCCGGGGCCACTGCTGAAATGGGACCCCCAGGCATTTACCTACATGGTAGAGCCGAGTCTGTTCTCAGCTCTGCCCCCCCTCCCCCTCCCCCCTCCAACCCTTCCTCCTCTCTGCTCTTACGGTGGGGAAAAAGGTAAAAAACAAGCAGCATAAGAGCTTGTAAATAAGTTTATTGGTTTTTACTGATAGATAATTAGTTATTAGCGGTACTGCATTTTAAATAAAAATAGCACAAATTCCGCTTATGAATTATAAAAGTTAGTCAATTCACAAAAACGCTGACAAAAAGTTTAGGTCCACTGTAAGCGGAATAGCGCTTTAGCGCTCCCTAGCGTTCATCCGCCCACCTTTGGCGATTAGGAACAACAATTTGACAGAAACAGAGGCTGAACAACTTCGGATGAAAATATCAGCTACCCTCTCCAGTGCCAAACTGCCTCCCTCAAATCTTACACCGCATGAAAGGAAAGCTATAACATCACTCAGCCAAGACCAAAACATCACCATTTTACCAGCGGACAAAGGAAGATGCACAGTAATACTCAACACATCTGATTACCAGGAGAAAATAACTGCACTACTGAGTGACAGGAACACCTATGAGCACCTGAAGAGGGACCCAACTAACACTTTAAAAAAGAAAGTCATTGATTATCTGCAAAAACTCGAAAAGGAGAAAACAATCAACCGATCATTGTATTATAGATTGTACCCAGGGGAGGCCACTCCTTGTCTGTACGGACTTCCAAAAATACACAAAGAAGGTACACCTCTCAGACCCATCATGAGTAGCATGAACTCAGTGACATACAATGCTGCTAAACATCTGGCTGGTATTTTAGCTCCTCTGGTTGGAAACACACCTCATCATATAAAAAAAATCTATTGATTTCACCAACAAAGTTCAACATTTGAAGCTGACCCCGGGAGAAACTCTTGTACCATATGATGTGACTTCTCTGTTCACATGCATACCCATTTCTGAAGCAATAGAAACTGTCAAAAAACACTTCTACAGGACAAGGATTTGGACAAAAGGACCAACTTAACCCCAGACCACATCTGCACCCTGCTAGATCTCTGCCTCTCCACCACTTATTTCAAGTTCAATGACAGATTTTACAGACAGAAGCACGGCTGTGCCATGAGATCTCCAGTGTCACCCATTGTTGCTAATCTTTACATGGAGGAAGTGGAACAAAGAGCACTAAACTCATATGAGGGGACAACTCCAAGCCATTGGTTCAGATATGTGGATGATACCTGTGTCAAAATCCAAGCCAGGGAGGTGGAAGCTTTCACCAGACACATTAACTCGGTTGACAACAACATCAAGTTCACCAGAGAGGATGCTAACGACAATAAGCTGCCTTTTTTGGACTGTTTGGTGCATATGGAGGGAGATGACAGTCTCAACATTGAAGTTTACAGAAAACCAACCCACACAGACCAATATCTCCTGTTTGACTCTCACCACTGGAGCACAAACTTTCTGTCATCAGAACTTTACAGCATCGGGCAGAACACATCCCCACAAGGACAGAAGGGAAGGAAAAGGAACAGAAACACATCAACAAATCTTTGCAAACATGTGGATATCCCAACTGGGCTTTTGTCAAGTCAGCAAGGAAATCTGCTAAACACAATAATGAACAGAAAAAGTCCAACAGACGGAAAAACATTGTCATTCCTTATGTTACTGGAGTCTCAGAGAATTTCAGAAGGATTTTTAACAAACACAACATCCCAGTACATTTCAAACCCAGCAGGACTCTCAGACAGAGGCTGGTCCACCCTAAGGACAGAACCCCGACACACAAACAGAGTGGTGTGGTTTACGCAGTCCAGTGCAGCGAGGACTGCCCAGACCGTTACATTGGAGAAACTAAGCAGCCCATCCACAAAAGAATGTCCCAACACAGGAGAGCAACCTCCTCTGGACAAAACTCAGCTGTTCACCTCCACCTCACGGACAAGGGACACTCATTTGAGGACCAGGATGTGCAAATTTTGGACCGAGAGCACAGATGGTTTGAGAGGGGTGTGAAGGAAGCTGTTTATGTTAAGAGAGAAAAACCTTCTCTTAACAGAGGAGGAGGTCTGAGATTTCAACTTTCCAAGACTTATAACTCAGTTTTGGGACTGATTCCGAAACGCTTTACACCGGATGGGAACAGAGGTGTCTTGTCTGTAAATTAGACTAACAAATTTCTTTGAGAAGCCTCTGTTTGTTGGTTTGGGAGGTGTTTTTTGTCAATTTACATACAGTGTTGTGTCTTCTGTCAGAGACCTCAAGGGAACCCCCTACTGTTAATGTGTGATCTGTCAATTTACATGTATGTGTTACCTCAGCTTGCAATTTACATATGATGGTGCGTGGTTCTGTTATAACTCCAAACTTCGCACAGTTTGTTCATGGAATTGAAAAAGCCTCCTGGATAGGAGTCGAAACGTTTTCTGCAACAAATAAAGTCCAGTTGATCTTGTATTGAACGCCTTTTTGAAGGCCCAGGAAGTGGCTAGGCCTCGTGTTGAGTGAGCATGTACCCCAGATGGCACTTGCTGACCTTTGCTACTGTACGCCCTCTTAATGGCCTCAGTCACCCAGTGTGAGAGGTGTTGTTTTGACAGGGCCCTGCCTGCAGCAGGAGTAGCAAAACACACAAACAATTGGTTTGTTTGCGCCAGCTGTTAGTTATTTCCATGTAGACGCTCAGGGTCCTAACAGGGCAAAGCACATTCAGCCGCCTCTGTTCTTCAGTTAGAACTGGGGGAGGAGGAAATGTTGACAGCTCAAAGTCCAGACTTCTTGGGTTTAAAGTTGGTACACATATGCTGGGTTTGGACGCAGGGTGACCTTTGACACGTCTGGGGCAAACCTGGTACACATTGGATGCACAGATAATGCGTGGAGGTCACCCACACGTTTTGCTGAGCATAGAGCTAAGAGCAATGTAGATTTATAAGATAATAAATCTATCTTAATGCTGCTAAGAGGCTCATATGGAGGCTTACACAGAGCATCCGGGACTAACTGCAGATCCCACTCAGGGGCCAGAGTCCTGCTGGGAGGCTTTTTCCTCAGTATGCCTTTCATGAACCGTATCATGAGAGGGTGGGCACCTGGAGATTTACCACCCCAGCCTTTGTGGCATACCGAGATGGCTGACATAAAGACCCTGATGGTGGAGAAGGAGCGGCCCTTCTCCAGCAGGTCTTGTAGAAAAGTGAAGAGCTGAACCAGGTCACAGGAATATCAGATAATATTCCTCTCTAGACACCAGGCCTCAAAAACATGCCATTTGCGAACGTAGAGACTCTGAGTAGACTGAGCTCTCGCTCCTTGTATTGTGTTTATAACATTACCAGGCAGGCCTGAGGCCATCAGCCAGTTCCTTTCAGCGGCCAGGCCCAGAGTTGCCACAATTCTGGGAGTGGGTGAAGGAGCTGCCCGTGGGCCTGAGTCAACAGGTCCCTGTGGGGGGGGCAGCTGCCATGGTGTCCCCGTCAGCAGTGAGATCACCTCTGGGAACCACGGTTTCTGTGGCCACCTGAGAGCTATCAGCATTAGGGAGAGAGCTCCCTTGCGTACGCGTTCCAGCGTCGCCCGAATCAGAGGGATGGGGGGAAATGCATAATACAGCTCCACTGTATTATTATTCTCCGTTGGCCACTCGTGCACCAGGGTGTCTGTCCCCAATGGTGCGTCTGTCTCCCTTATTGAATGACACAGGGTGCAGTACGTATTATTACTACAAGCGAACAGATCTACGGATGCCCGTCCGTAGCGTGCCCAGATCTGGTCTACGATGCGTAGGTTCATCCTCCACTCTGAGGTGAGGAGGGGCCCTCTTGAGAGGGCATCTGCCCCGTGGTTTAGCTTGCCCGGGATGTGGGTCGCCCTCAGCGACAATATCCGGGAGCTGCACCACGTGAGCAGCTTGTGTGTCAACCCGAGGAGGAGTTGGGACCTTGTCCCGCCTTCTCTGTTGATGTAGGACACTGTCGTCCTGTTGTCTGATTTTATCGGGGCATGTTGTTGTGCAATCAGTCCCTTTCTGTAAAAATACTTCAGGGACAAAAACATTGCTTTCAGTTCCAGGAAATTTATGTGGAGCTTTGCCTCCTGCTTTTTCCAGACCCCTTGGGCGTACTGGTTTCTGCAGAGACCTCCCCACCCAGTCTTTGAAGCGTCTGTGGTGACCAGTAGTCGAGATAGTACTCGTCCCAGCGTGACGCCTGTCCTGAACACTGAAGGAGCCCTCCAGGGCTCCAGAGCCTTCATGCACTCTGAGCTAATCAGTATCTCCCCTGTCCTTCTGGGAGGGGCATGATACATTGTTTGTTGAGCCATATTTGTAGAGGGCACATTTTTAATGAGGCCTGAGCCACGCAGACAATGGCTGCTGCCAGGAGGCCTAGGAGACGCTGGCACAGTTTGAGGGACACTCTGGTCCAACTGAAAATGTGCCAGGCAGAGGTGGATGGATGAAACCTGTGCCTCTGAGAGTCTTGCTCTGTACAAAATGGAGTTGACTTGTACTCTCAAAAATATGGTAATCTGAGACAGGGTCAGATTATTCTTCTCCAGGTTTATAACGAACCCAAGAGCTTCCAGGTGAGCCATCACCGTCTGTGCGTGCTGCTGTGCTTGGGCCCTGTCGTGTCCAAGGATGAGCAGATCGTCCAAATAATTCAGAACTCTGACCCCTTGACCCCTCAGCGGGGTCAAGTTTCGTTAATGATCTGGGGGCGGTTTTTAATCCGAAAGGGAGTGCCAAAAACTCAAACGCTGTGCCTTCAAATTCAAAGCGGAGATATTTTCTGTGTCGGGACAGGATGTTCACGTGGAAAAAAGCATCTTTGAGACCTAATGTGCAGAAGTAATCTCTCAGTATTACAGACTGAATTACCTGTCGCAATGTGAGCATCCTGAATCTGTATGTTTTTATCCTTTTGTTCAGATTCCTGAGATCCAGGATAGCCCGTAAGCCTTGGTCCCGTTTTGGCACCAGAAAATATTTGCTGTGATGGCCCCTGTTTACATTGTGAACTGGGACAACATTTATTACTCCTTTCTGTAACATTGTGGAGACTTCATCTCTCAGAACGTGGGCTCGGTCTAGGCTTATGGTGGACACCAGCACCCCCGTAAAGGAGGTGGCCGCTTGTGGAACTGCAGCCGGAGGCCCCGAGTGATCGTGGACATGACCCACGTGCTTGGCACACATGCATTCCAGGCCTGAGCGTGTGCGCCCAGCCTGTAGGGCATGTGTATTCTGGGATGTGTGTGTGTGTCAATGGGGCTGGAGGGGGGAAGTGGCCCCCACTCGCACGTCCTTTGACGAACTGACCAGTCCACCAGCAGCAGCCAGAAAGTCTACCTGTGGCAGACAGACTCCTGACCTCCTGCCGTGGCTCATTGTCTAACCTGACAATGGGTGTGTCTCATTAGGGAGGAGGGGTGAAGACCCAGTCCCTTCATTGACACTGTTTTCATAAAAATGGTGTTGTGTTGTTTTTTTTGTTTTGTTTTTGTCAAGACACAGGGCATGATGTGCTTTTGAAACTTTATTTTCGTGTTTAAAAGAGTAAATAGTCTTTGTTACACACACAGTTGAGTTATATTTTGTGCACACACACTTTTCACCAACTTTTTGTTGCATTTCACACATAAAGTCTGGATTCAAAAGTTCTTTTTCACTAGCTTTTTGCTCCATTTCACACATAGTCTGGATTTGAAAGGTCGGTTACCCATTTTTCCACATGGGCGGATAAACCTATAAAACTGCGAAGCGGTCCTGTTTCGTCAGGCCAACTTCTGCCTTCTGTCCCGGTTCATCGAGGATGACCTCGGTGGAGCCGCGTGGCGGGGAACAAACTTGTTCCTCGCCCAGGCCTGGCCAGCCTGGGGCGGTCCTGCTGTCGGTCTCGGCCATTGCTCTACTTCGAGTGCTGGCCTCTTTTGCGGGGGGCGGTGTGTGGTTGAGCGTTGTCGATGCTGCGCTCCCCTGTTTCCACTGGCATCTCTGGGAGGCACAAATGTTTTTCTCTGCATCCTCTCACATAGCAATTCAGCTAGTTTCTGCCTTTGTTCCAGTCTGCTCTGGATACGTTCCAGAGCATCCCCGAAGAGCCCCGTGGGCTTGATCGGGTTTTGGAGAAATGGGCTCCGCTGGCCCTCCGGCAGGTCCGTCAATGTTAGCCACAAATGACGTTGAGCGATGACAATCTCGGCCAAGCTTCTCCCCTGAGCGATGGCCGCTGTCCCCATAAGGCGGAGGACAAAGTCTGTCGCCTTTTGGGCTTCTTCCAGGGCCTCGGACGCTTTCTTTTTGTTGGTAGTTTGCTGGAGCTCCTGCAGTTTTTCCGCCAAGTATGCCTGCATCATGGCCGATGCGTTCATGGCGCGGGCCGCGAGGCCCTGAGCTCGGTAACACTTTTCGAGCTGGGAGGCTGATACGTGGCAGGCCTTGCTGGGCAGAGTTGGTCTGGAGCCCGATGTCTTGAGGGCTAAGTGAGCCACCAGCGTGTCCTCCATTTGTGGGATGTTAGCCGTGCCTGCAGCCTCCATGCCAGCCACATCGAGGAACTGGGAGAGAGGCAAAGTCATTGGAGCCCTGGGTTCAGCCCAGGTGCGAGTCAGCTCCGTCTGGAAGTCGGGAAAAATCGGCATCCTGTGCCTCGTGGCCGACTGCTGCTTGGCAAAGAAGTAGTTCCCCGCCAACCTTGTTACCTGTTGTCGAGGTGGGGGTTCTGGCCAGTTGATCTGTAGCGTGTCTGCCGCTCTGCGACATAGCTCGAACAGAGCAGGGACAGAGACATCCGTCTCTGGATGAGCTGTTGTTGGGTCTTGGGAGAAGTCTTCCTCTTCTCCTTCGTCCTTGTTTTCAGTTTCGTTGTCCGATATTTTGCCAGAGGCTCTTAGCGAGAGCTCGTCTGCAAGTAACAAGTCCCTCGTGTCGAACTCGGCGGTGGAGTCCCCCACAAGGGCCACCATGTCCATGCTGTCCCCCCAGTCAGCGTTGCCGCTGTCCTCCAGCTCAATGGCCTCAAGCTCCGCGGTGGGAGTGAGCGCCTCGGTGAGGTCTGGTTCTCGCGCCACCGTGGAGCCGCCCATTGCTTTGACCACGACGTCCATGCGTCGCTGTCTCACGGCCTCACACATCTGGCTGCAGTGAGGGCAGGAATCGGGGGAATCCAACGCTGTTTTGGCGTGCAACATCCCCAGGCAAACCGGACAGGCCTCGTGGGTGTCGGTTGCCGAAAGGGAGTAGCCACAGCCACTGGGGCAGGCTCAGGAGCCGGGGCTCGTCGGCCTGCTGGTCTTCTTTGAGTTTTTAGACTTTCTCTTTCCCTTCTCATGAGCCATGGCTGAGAAGGGTTGTAGTTCGTTAGCTGTCTGCTAACACGGTCCGAAGACGTCCTCTTGTCGAGCCGCTCTGGTCGGCTAGCTGGCTAGCTTTTTTTAGCTAGGTAGCGTGTGACACAGTTAGCGTCTTCAAGCGAAGCTGCGAAGAGAGCAGAAGAAAAACCTTCAGGTTAAATAAAAGGTACTGGTCTAGCTTTCGCTAACCCAGTTGTACGTAGGAAATTCTCTGTTGCGCCCAGGGTAGGGAGCGAGCTCACCTCCAGTCGAGCAATGTAGTCACAGAGAATCCCACAAAGTTCAGGTGTAAGCGAGGTGAAGGGCAAAAGAGGATGACGGTGGGGCGTCAGCCACCTTTTATGCAAAGAGGGCGGGGCCTCATTGCTGACGCTGACGCCCACCTGCCTAGTTCAAGGCGTGATTGTATTACTTCAGGTGAACCACACGGCGGCGCAATTCCCATAGTCATATGTTGCACCGAGTGTACTGACTGAAAAGGGAACAAAATTCCCCAAAAAACAACTCCATTTAGAGAAAACATGATATTAAACTAAAAGAGGCTCCATGGTTTACCAGTCAATTGTAGCCTAGAGCTTTACACTATTTTCTATAGTAGTTGCAATCTCTGTCCAGGATTTATGACAAAAAATGCAACCTTTCAATTTACCAAACCGGGCTGCCTTCTCCTTAACATTCCATTTCTGATGCTCACGTGTAAGTATAAGTAGGTAAGTAGCCACATACACAACAAATCGCAATGCATTATGCATTTTGACTTCAAAAGCATTAATGATTTTGCTTACGTTTTCCATGAATGCTTTTGAAGAAATCCAACCACATGTCTAATCTTAACTCCTCACACATGCCGGTAAGGCTCCCAGGATCCTGTCACTGGTTTACAACCATTTTAAGACAGCTTCGAGTAACCAGCGTTCCATGAAAATCTTTTGTTTTAGACATGCTCTGGCACAGTTCTCCAAATCTGCTAAATTCTTAAACTCTTTCCTGTCTAACACATTTATCTGCATGAGCGAACTGTCTTATGTACCAAACTTCTCACCATGAACTATATAAAACAGTTTTTCGGTCAATCAATAATGTTTTTGCAGATAAATGTTATTCGCAATGGCTGACAAATCCTAAATGTTGTTGACTTTATAAATTAAGAAACCATTCACATGATCTGGCAATCCATATTTTATTGTTTTAGCCTTGTGAGGATATATGGGATTTTATGAGTCCTGAAGCTTTATTTTCTTAATGGATTCCACAGTAAAACTATCTTAAAATGACATGATTTCATTTTCATGTAGAGCCACGATTCAGTCTTTGCTAAAACAACAATGATATAGTCCTACCTCTAATCGAGTCTACAATCTGAAGTGTCAAACATAGTAACAACAACATTAATACAAGCCGTGCTTGTGTGCGTTCTGCAGATGCTATTGAACCTCAACCAAAATCATTTTTGTGCTATATTACTTCAACTAGCAGATCAAGTTGATGAATTTGATTAACGTGACACATTTTACTCATGAAATTGATGGGGAAGTATGAGAAAACTGTAGGATGAGTGTTTCCAGATTGTTCCCAGCATCTAAGCTTTATGTGTGGGATCCATGCTTTGTTTCCTGATTTTTTTTGGTGGTTTATATTTGTGGCACATTGCAGTGTCACATGTAGGCCTGATATTGTTATTTCAATGTTTTTGGCAGGTTTTTTTTTCAAGTATTTCCATGTGAAATTTTCCTGAAATTATGCTGTGCTTACAAGTTTTTATTTATTTAGAAAGCACAAATGTAACAGTTTTGGAAAAACTGTGGACAAGGCCAAATGCCAACGGATCTTAGAACAAGCTTAATTAATCTGTTTGTTTTCTGAATTTTGTGGATTATTGGATCCACCTTTCCTAACATTTACCTAATTTTTGTGTAATAATTTGTGCAACAGGCTGTAGTAGCTTGGTAGTCCATACCTCGATCTTGTAATACTAAGGCTGCAAGTTTGAGCCCATGTTGCATCAGGAAGGACAACCAGCATGAAGTAATAGCCAAATCTGTCATGTAACTTTGAGGACTCCTGGAGAAGGGGGCAGCCAAAAGATAAACAGCAATACCATTGTCTCTTTGTGTAATTGTTTGCCTGTTTGTTAGCAAAATATCTAAAAAAATCTCAAAAATGTCCTGCTAGAACTCTCACAAAGTAACCACTGTATGAACAGCTCACCAACTTAACTTTAGTTAATCAGATTCATGATGGCTGCCAAAGCTAATCAACCTCAGCAAACACAAAACTGATTAACACTGAGCTACTGTTTGATGTGGTAGTAGCTCAAAATCATCTCTGTCACACACTCTGGGCATCAATAGATCTAACTAGATATTTTATTTATTTATTTCTGGCATGTGATGCAATGAGCAACATGCTTTCCTTCAAAGACCACTATTTTTAATATATATCTCCCAAACAAAACAGAATAAACCGGTAACAATTGAGTTGCTGAAGACTTGAGCTATAAAAATGTGTTTTATGATTCAAAACAACAAAATGCTGATTTGATTCATGTGATGACATATCTCAACCTTTAATGTTTAAATTTCAGAAGAACAGATTTTGAAAAGATTATGAAAAGGCTTTGACTGAGAATATCAGAGCAGCACATAAAACAGAACTCAAGAAATGTTTTTTTATTTATTTAACTATTTCATTGGTGTTAAAAAAAACACAGCACTAGATCTTAAAATAGTCCTTGCTCTATATTCATCATTGTGGAAAACACTTGTTGAGTACGGTAGTTGATCTAATGAAGCTCTTTGAATAGTTGCCTCTGAATGCACAAATACATTCATTCTCTTAGAGCATGTGACTCTCCCAACAACATGCAAACCCACACATCACAAGTGTTAGCTGGTGCTCTGTGATCCCAGTGTTAATAAACATGTATTGGTACCCTCAGGCTGGTGCTTGGAGAGGTGTGGGGTTTTCTGATTGTGCCGTCACTCTGGCCGTTCTCCTGCACGCAGTCCTCTTCAGCTCTGTCCTCCATTCTCCAGATATCTCTTTGCGTCTTCTTAGCAGAGGACTCCTGCTCAATGCAGTTTGTCGGCACTGAGGCATGCAACCTGCAAATGGATAATTCAAGCATGTGACCCACTTCTCATCAGCAGTGGAAAAAGCAGGAAAAAGGAAGAGCAAAACTGACACAGAAAAATAATCTATTCTATATATCAACTTAAATTACTGCCAAAATTGTACTGACATGTGCGAGCTCTGAGTACAAGAGGAATTTGTTTCAACCATTTTTGTGTTTGTTTCAATAATTTTGAGCTACAATATATCGAACATTCAGCGATTAACGTTCCAATAAATCAAACTACAAACCTACTTGCATTGTTTGAGGTATAACTGAGACCATGAGGCAAGATATAATGAAGCTTAAACTGGGTTTTCTAAAGTCTATTAAAACCATAATCTCAAACCTAGAGATTTCAGTTAACTGAAACCAAATACAAACATCAGAGAAAATGTAATTAGCTTTAAGATGGACAAGACAAACCCAAGGTGTTTTAACAACAACAAAACATCCATATTGAAAATGTGGACAAATAAATCTATTAATAATAAGTATTGTTTGTCTGAGTCGTGTCAAGCGAGACCCTCATGCACGAACCGTTCGTACGCACAGATTTGTTCTTATACTGTTCGTACGAGTGATTTAGGATCATTTGTGGCATCCAACAATGTTTTCGTATCCTAGGATTTTTTTCAGATACGAACAAAATTTACGTGTGGTCCAGACCTGTCGTATATTTTACGAGCAGACGGTCCGCTGTTATCCAGACGCCTTTTCTCCACTAATAACTTCATATTTCGTTATTTAGAAAATATTCTGAGTTTAAAAAGAATTAAATGCAACAACACAAATTTGTTACATTAAAAGAAAGCGGCTTCAAACACCCCCGCGCCACCACGCCACGCGCCACTGTCGGCACGGCCACCTCCACCCCCTGTGCCCCACGCCACTCATGTCGGAACACCGTGTGCCACGCAACGCGCCCACCCCCCCGCAACCCGCGCGTGGCCCCCCCGCGCGCACTCATGTCGAGCACACACACACACACACACACACACACAAGTGGGTCTGAGCGGCTCAGATGAATGAAGCCATTGTCAGATCAAACCATTTACTGTACGAGCCATGGGAGACACAACATGCATCTGAGACTTGCGGGGGTGCGCGACAGACCTCCCTCCGAACGCGTGAAGGTCTTTTTACTTCTCATGTATGACACTTCCAATTATTTGTACTTTTTTAATTTACTTCAGCTCCTTCACAGCCAGACCTGGAGGAAGCGACTGTTTGAGCTTCTCTGCCTTCTCCTTGTCTGTGATGACCAGCATGTACAGAAACCTGCTGCAGCGCTTGTGATAAAAAGCAGAAGAAAAAAAAGAAAAAAAAAATGAATGGACACTTCCTGCTGTCAGAGGCAGGAAGCGTGGCCTTATATGGTGTTTTGAGGGGTGGAAATTATGTAAATGACATTTCCGCGGGCACGCGCAGCTGTTTAGAACAGGTGGGATTCATTATATTTACGCAAGCCATTTACACACGTTTCCTCATGATAGAAGACTTTGTTGAATCTGACGTGGCATGTTCGTACGAACGCTTCGTAAGAACAAAAGTAGGAGGAATTTAGGATAAAAATACGAACATTTTCGTGCATGAGGGCCATTGATTGATTACACCATGTGAGAAGAAAGGAAAAAAGTGGGTCTACAGTTTTCTAAGAGGAACCTACATACATATTTTTGTGCCAACATAACCAAACGAACTGGAGAATCCACTGTTTTTTTAATAGCTCATTAAAAACCTATATACTGTATAAGCTTCTTGACAAAATTAAAAGATTCTTGTAATTTATATGTAAATCATTCAATTTACATTATGCTGGTGAAGATTCTCAGTCGTCCAGGACATGATCAAATCAAAAAGGCGTTCAATACAAGATCAACTGGACTTTATTTGTTGCAGAAGACGTTTCGACCTCTATCCAGAGGGCTTTTTCAATTCAATTTACAAGAAGCTATGAAGGACATAAGTTGTGACTTCATGAGTAGAGTGATAGTGTTAACAGACAGTTGCTAGAGTGCCTAAACATGAATGAAAACAATCACCATCCCATCACAAGAAGATCACCAGGCACAGAAAATGACAGCATTAATTTGGACATATGTTTTATATCTTAAGGGTGGCACAGCTAGTAGAGCTGCCGCCTCTCATGCCGGGTTCCCACCGAACGCTTTTCGCGCTGCAAAAAAGCTCCTACTGCACTGTGTTGGCTGCTTGTCAACAGATGTCTGTTCACATCGAACGCGTCTGATGACGCGCAGTGGGAGCAGCGTCTGGCTCCTTTTCCATTGGGTTCGTTTTGTTTCTTGTAAACCGGGCAGATAAGATCAGCTGTACGGGAGCCCCGTTACTACTTGAGTGGGTTTTCTACAAGCCGAACTGCAGCTCCGAAAGTCTTTGTTGAGATAAGGTTGCTGCGACGCGGCGAGTAGCAGAAGCAGGTTAAAGTTCTTTTAAATGAACTCCGGCAGTCGCTGCTTGGACGCGACGCGGGCGCGGAAAACAGCTGCCGCTAACTGCAGCGCTGCTTGAACTGCTGAAGACGCGCCGCGTCACGCCACGCCGCTCCAAGATGCGCGGCCACATATACTTTCAATGTAAAGTGGCTGCTTCGGCGGCGCAAAACGCATTTGGTGGGAACCCGGCATCAGCAAGAAGGTTGCCTCGGTTCAAATCCTAGCCGGGGGCCTTTCTGGGTGGAGTTTGCATATTCTCTCCATGCATGCATGGTTTTTCCCTGGGTACTCCGGTTTCCTCCCACAGACCAGAAACATGTGTTAGGCTGAGTGGTAACTCTAAATTTTCCCTAGGTGTGAGTGAGATAGTGAATGACTGTTTATCTCGTTTATCTCTACGTAGCACTGTAATTGACTTTCGACCTGTTCAGGGTGTACCCTGCCTATTGCATAGTAAAGGCCCCGGTATAGCTCTGCGTTCGGCCGAACGCCGCTCTACGCGCGTTTGCTGTGCACAGGTAGTTCACAGTATAGCTCTGCGTGAGGCTCCAACATTTTCGCTCCAAATACTTGACGCCATTTGAGCAGAGGCAGGGCGGAGCGTTTTCCTACGGGACAAATTGAGGTCGGTGATTGGTCATTTGCTGACACGCCTACTGAATTGATTGACAGGTCAGGTGAGGGGAAAAAAAGGCACGAGCTGGCAGCTGACTCTGGCTGCAACCGTTGCGGTGTTCTGTGTTTATATGTTATTAAAAAGTTCTAAAAAATAAAAACAGGGAGCACTGGTCCAGCACACCAGGAAATCTGTAGAACATTACGCAGCCACGCTGGACCCGAGTTGATTTCGCTCGTGACAAATTCATTCATTTCCTCATCATTTCAGTCATGGAGTCAACGGAGGAGGAAGCGATTACTTGACTTTTGGAAAAATAACATTTATTGTGAGACAATGCGCTTGCATACGCGGTCGTGAAATTTGAGCTTTGCGCGTACATGCCCTGCGGGGCTACGCTTGTGCCTTTGCATACGTACGACGTACAGCGGCGTACGGCCGTACGCAGAGCTATACTGGGGCCTTAACTTCTGGACATGGGCACCAGTGAGACACACGACACAAAAAGGAAGAAACGGGTAAAGATAATGGATGGATGGATTTTATATCTTGGAACGTCTCCCTGATAATGTCAATACATAGTTCCCATGTGACGTCACATAACGGGCATTTCCGGTTTGACCCTCATACAGGAAGGCAGAGCAGCAGTTAGAGCGCAGTCTCTGGATGTCCATTTTTCACGTTTTTTTTGTTGTTGTTAATTTCTAATTAATTGCAATGGTTACTTCGTGTTGGGTCAGTGGGTGTTCCAGTCGGGTAGACGTTTGGGCAACGCGCAGGTTTCACTTAATCCAAAAAAAAGTAAACGTGAAGGATTTATCTCATCGGAGAAGCACAGCAGCCCAATCGCTCTCTCGGATCTGCTCAGAAGACATTGTGCTTTTGGCCGGTAAACAAAATATTCTACATAAATCATTTTGTGAAACAATGTTAGAGGCGGCCGTGGCACAGTGGTAATGGCAGTCGACCCCCGACCGGAAGGTTAGAGGTTCGAATCCCGCATCCGCCCACCATGTGTCGTTGTGTCCCTGGGCAAGACACTTAACCCCAAATTGCTCCCGGTAGGTCTGGATGGCGCCTTGCAAGGCAGGCTACCACTACCGGTGTATGAATGTCTGAATGAATGGGTGGATGGTTGGTATTGTAAAGCGCTTTGGGGCTCCTCACAGGGGGCTGGAAAGCGCTATATAAATAAGCTCCATTTACCATTTACAACTGTCTGTGTGTTAGAGCTGTTTTTTTTTTTTTTTTCATTATTTAGCAACACCGTCTTGTGCTGTGGTTAGCTTAGCATCTCGCTAACGCGACAACGGCCTCCTCACGGTCTCGCCGGGACCGGCGGGGAGACCGTCCCAGTGGGAGAAGGAGGACGGGAGCCAAGTCGTGCGGGCGACGCGTCGGTCCCATGGGACGTGCCCCCGCGGCCGCGACGGATCCACGCCGTCCGACCTGAGCTCGACGGACCCTCCGCTCCAGATGCTAACGACATGCTAACTTCCAACACGGTAACACTCAAAGTGCTGGTTCTGGTCCGTGTTCAGCCTGGACTGTTTGTTGGCTGTGTGTTATTTTAGTTAAACCTTTTTTTAGCTGGTTAGATCTGATTGAGACAGTTTACACATCTTTTTTGGATTTAAAGCTGTGAAGCTCTGTGCTATGAAGCCGGTGTGCGCTCCTCGTAGTAATTAAATAATTAATGATATCAGAGTAACTACTTTGTGACTAGTTGTCCGATTCGTCTGCCATGATTTCTTTCTCAAACTCATTTAACTCCGACCACTGCCATTTTGCTCTTGTTCCTTGGTGAAGCTGTGGTAGCTCGTGTTTTTGTCCGTATAATTTGCTCTGGTTGTTCGCGTCTGCTTGTTCGTCTGCTTGTTCGCCATCTTGCCTTTTCCGCCTTTAGATGTGGTGCAGAAACAGGTATTGCGCAATACTGGGGGCGTGTGTGGGAACTATGTATTCAGGGTTCTGGAAAAGAAAGTCCCATTTTCATTATGCAAACAGTACGTTTCCCATTGTCACCTATTTGTTTTATAACTTGGAAGAAAAAAGCTATACAACTGGATATCATCAGCATAACAATGATTGGCTACATCCTTGAAAGTATCAGACCAAGAGGGAGCAGACAGAGCAGAAACATCAGTGGCCCCAGAACAGAGTCCTGTGGAACACCAAAAGGAACAGGGCAGGAATGGGATCTGTATGTTGATGTTAAGAAGATTGATCTTTTAGACAGGTAAGATGATAACCACTTTAAAGCAGAACCTGAAATACCAGCCCAAATCCTCAGCCTATCTAACAAGGTTGGATGATCAAAGTCTCAGAAGCCGATGTCAACATAAGCAGCACAGAACATTTACCTGCATCACACTGCATCAAAATATAATTTGATACTCTAAGAATAGCTGTTTCAGTTTAGTGGAATTAATAAAATCCTGACTGAAAGTGGTCCAGAATACTGTGGTGTTCGAGAGCAGTGGCTAACTGCTTGACCACAATCTTCTCTAGAATTTTTGCCAGAAAATGAAGTTAAGAGATGGGTCTGTACCTGCTAAACAAAGAAAAATCCAAATTAGCCTTTTTTTAAGAATGGGTGGATGACTGCATTCTTTAGACAAACTGGTACCTGACCAGAAGCTAAAGAAATGTTTACTATGTTCAGTACACTAGGACCAATGGACTGAACAACACTCTTAAACATACCTGCTGGTAAAATGTCTATAGAACAGGAGGATGCCTTCATGGTGTTAACAAGCTTAACTAGCTCAGGGAGGGACACTGGCTGGAATAATAATAGAGCCATAACAGTTAGAGAGGATACCCTGCTGTGGTCTTTCAAACAAGACATATGTCCTCACATGGCACTTGTCTCAAGGAACTGCTTGCATTGAGGGTTATATTGAGGGTTTCTTGTGATCAACCAGGTCCTCCAACCTTTTGTAGTGATACACCTGGTCTCTGAAAACTCTTAGTGGTACACTTTTCTTGAAACTTTCAAGAAGAAGACAGTGGACACTGTTTATTACATTAATATTGAATCAAATACACAAATTAAATCACCAAGACTCTTTAATTAGTTCTAATTCAAATATAATCAAAGCATAACCTTGTGTTATTTGCATGAGCAGTGTTATTCTTCAATATGTTGAATGGTCATTGTTATTGTTCAATATGGTGGTAATCAAAACTCTTGTCTAAGTCGAAAGATATGTCAAATTGTACTTTTCAGTTTTGTTTAGAAGTTAGAAACAGCTAATCAGTTTAAATCATAAACCTGGCGCCTGTATTCTTCTCACTTCTAAAACAACTCTCTGTATTTTCCCTAAACAACCTTCTCCTTTTCTGACCTAAAGTAACATCTTTGGCCTCGGCTAAACCACTCCTACTCTCGTCACAAGAGCCAATGAACGGAGTGAGAACTGCTGATGTCAAGCTCTCTACAAAAGCTGTCATTTCCAGGAACAGTTCAGTTCTAACGGGAAGCTCAGATGAAATGAAACTTTCCCTTAAAGGACAACACCCACCATGACACTAACAATTCACCATATTGTACAATTACTGTAATTTATTATTAGGTCTATTTTCATTTTTGCATTTGGGCCAGGCGAGGGTTAAAAAAAAAAAAAAAAAACCCACTCCCGAATGAATCCGGAAACCTGGCCGAAGAGTCCCGAAGGGTCATGTGACTTTTGTTACATCGATCTCCACCCAGAAGGCAGAAGGTAGGAGTGAGTTTCCATGGAGGTTTATGAGAGAGAGTGGTAGTTAAAACTGCATATTTCCTGGTGCATTTGTGTGTATATGGACCAGCGCTCTGATTTTATTTATTATTTATTTTATAACACCGCTGCGGACCTGTTGCTGCTCTCATTCATTCTGCCCCTGAGGAGCGAGCCGCGAGCCGCGCGCATCTCTGGCTCCTCGTTCCGCTGGTCACCTTTGAAGTTCCTCGTGCCGGTGTAATTTGCTCCCTCGAGTGTATGTACTGTATTTGCTCTCGTCAGCCTTGTTGCGGGGAGCACAGGTCGGGAAGCACGCGCGCGCGCAGAGCTCAGCTGAGCGGCTGGCTGCCTTTCTGGTCACGGGGGGAGAGAATAAAAAGTCGATGCGGAAATGAATGAATTTGTCGCGATCAAACAAATTAAAGTCAAGGGCGTCAAGAAATAATTCTCTTCAGCAGATTGTTAAGCTGTCATCTAAACTGACCGGAGGAACCCAAACCTCAGTTGCATCCATGTATGTTAGTCAGGTACAGAGGATAGCTTCTTCCGTTTTAAAAGATGTCCTTCATCCCCTGTACGGAGAGTTTCAGCTTCTTCCCTCTGGTCGGAGGTTTTTAGTCCCTAAATGTAGGACAACATGTTTTAAAAATAGCTTTGTTCACACTGCTGTTACTGAAATGAACAAACTGAAATAACTTTGAAGCTTTTAGTGGTTATATGTTTTTATTTTTCATTTTACATATGATTTGGTGGAGCCTTAACACCGTTATGTGCAACATTATCTGTTTATGGTTTCTTTGAAGTGTTTTTACGAAATGTTTTAACTCTGTTTTTATTTGTGTGTGCGCATAGATGGATGTATGCTTTGTACCACTGCAAACCACATTTACCCTTGGGTATAAATAAAGTAACCTGAACCTGAAAGTAACCTGAACCTGAACCTCGTTCCTCAGCAAGGGTTTTACAGCATGCTCGCTGCAAAACCCACTCGAGTTTACAAGCTCCACGTTCTTGGATACATTTTCCTTCGGAGGAATATTTTATTCTGAAAATCAATCGGAACCGACCACTACTTTGGTTCGACTTGATGCAGACCTCAGTGAGATGCTACAGAAGTAAACACGCTGAAGTCCAGCTGAAACGTAATTGGATCGGAGGACCCTCTTACGTCTAGGTTGATGTATTCTCTTTACTAGAGCCAGGGACAAACTATCTTCGCAAGGTAAAGAGTCATGTCTACTAAAATGCACTGGGTCAAGCTGATGAAGACTGCAACCCAAAATAGCTAGTCGTATCCAGGCCTGAGGTAGTGCCACACTCCATTGACAGAGGACCAGATGTGTGCCCTACTGCCCACTCTGCTATCCATATGATCTGATTTTGTCATCATTGCAATGCAGTTACATTACTTTTCAACAATGACAGTTTCATTTAATTTCCATCATCCCATCTGGTTGGTGCTTCACTTTTTTTGTTGATGTATAACAATAACAATTTAATAACATAAAAGCAGCACTTTTTGTTTTTGCCAAACTAAACAAAAAAATCTATTTTGCCAGCATTCCATTGGGTAAAATATCCAGAGGTCCACTGCAAACAGATAGCGTGGAATGTGAAGAAATGCAAATATCTAGTCAATTTGAAAGTCCTTATTAGGTTTCTGACTTTCATGATCCACATAATATTACCATGTTTTATCTATGACCCATTTTCAATCTGTCAGTCTGTTTGAAAACACATTTGCACTGGGCCCTTCTGATATAACTAATGCATTGCCTGAGAGTTAGA
This sequence comes from Garcialebias charrua, assembly GCA_038048925.1. Classification (NCBI taxonomy): domain Eukaryota; kingdom Metazoa; phylum Chordata; class Actinopteri; order Cyprinodontiformes; family Rivulidae; genus Garcialebias; species Garcialebias charrua. The sequence continues at coordinate 33,773 of JBBPBX010004214.1, read as the reverse complement.
GCAAAGCGTGAGCAAGTCAGCCTGAATAAAGCTTCACTGAACTCAGCATCAATGTCAGTGTCACTCAAGTGCATCAAACTAGGAGAAGATTTATTTAAAAGCACCTTTCAGGACACCCAAGGACAAATGGCAAGCACTTACTAGTTTTATCCTTCTGTGTAAAGGACCAGTAAGGTTTGTCTACAAGCAGGATTTTATAACTTTACTCTCACAGTCTGCTCTTAGAATTGAGAAAGCCCTTTGGATGAAGGGCGAAACGTCTTCTGTTACAAATAAAGTCCAGTTGTTTCTGTATTGAACGCTTTTTTTGATTTTGTTACTGTTATAAGAACTAATCAAACCAGAAGAAAATGTTCTTCACTTCAAGAAAATCTGCTGTAAATTAGTGGAATTGCTCAAAATTAAGAATGATTTTGTTCTTCCATTTTATTTTTTGATTGTCGGCTTGAAGAATTCACACCCATAATTCATAACAATTGAATATTTTAAATAAATCTACTGGCACAATGTGAAAATTCCCAAGTCAAAATCTATTTTATTTTAAACCGTTTGAGATGAATGCTGCATATTTCAGGCTTCTTGCATCTTTTTTTTAATCACTTCTCTTTCATTTTCCTGTTTGTGACATTTTTATCTCTCTGTTTATTAAATGTTTTTCTTACATTTGGGCCATTTAGTCTCCACACTTTCCTTTTCTTCCTCCTCAACGCTCTTCAGCAGTCACTTCAAAGCAGACGTTAACTGCTGCAGGCAACATGCTGATGAATGCTACTGTATGCCGTAAATAATGTCATTATAATACTTTAATGAGTGACACTTCTGACACTACATGTGCCAAATGTAACATTCACATAATCCTCAAATGATTTACTCTCTCTTTAATAAAGGAGAGGCTCACTGACTGCAACAGGTTGACCTACTTCTAAAGATTTAGACCTAACAGTAGTTTTATGAAAAACAATATATAACTGAAGTGGGATTTTATTTCAGAATTTAGATATTTGTTCAAGTGCACAACCAAACACTAAATAACATTTTTATTAAATATCTGTGTTGGGATCAACACAATATGATCAGAAAAAGGATTTCAGCTGCTAAAGTGTTTGCCTACCTTGTTCTGCATTCATCAAAGATTGAGTATGAAATTTCTTATTAAGAAAATGGTTATTTGAAACGCTTTAAAAACTGAGAAGTCCTTAGGGTGTGGCAATAAACCAAGTTTCAACAAGCTTAAAAAGAATCACCTTCAACCTGCTGAACAGTTTCCTATTTGTAAAACTTTTTTTTTTTATGTATGTTTGAGTAAATCTACTGTGAGCGTTCACTGAGTGGTGTTGCTGCTCTTTCATTTCAGCCGCCTGCCTTGTGGCTGCTAGTTAACACAGGTTAAACATCAGGCGTTGGCCTCTCTTAAAGTCTGCGCTCAAGATTTTTATTCTTCTTTCCACAGATTTCTCTTCTCTGTACTGCAGAAAACGATAAACACTAAACATGTTACCTGGATGAAAGAAGTTGCTGTTATTTTTGGTGATGGCAGGTGAATATATTAGTAATTGCAGGTTTATATGACTTATATTTGTGAACAAATGCACATAAAACGTTTTTTTGTCAGTTTCCAAAATGACCTGTGTTTTCACAGCTCTAATTATATTTCTTACTAAGACTATCAGCCACCGCATTTGTTGAAATCCTATGTCAAACAATCAAGCATTTGACCATGAATGAATCACTTCTCCCCTTTCCTGTTCATCAAGAGTGGCAACAGAACAGGCTGAAAACGTCATCCAAGGTTGAAGATGAAAAAAATAGTCACATAGATTTAGCTTTGTTTTTGGAACTTGAAAGGAGATATCGCCATATTTTAAAATGTTTGTGGTTGACTATATCATACCTTTTTTTCCCACAGCTGATGAACTTAATGAAGTAACAACAAAATAATTCAAACCTAATGAGCCTTTATTGAATTTTCATTATAACTTTGTTTAAATAGATTCATTTTGCAGCTTATCTATGCTACTTTTAAATGGATAGAGATCTAGCATGTCTACTGGAATGATTATGCAACAAGTCTAATTTGCCTACTTTTCTTCTGATGTCAACACTTTAACATGCAGGTGTCACTGACACCAGCTTCAAAGACAACTGTGATGCTGTAGGGTGGCAAAAGTGCACTCTTAATCATCTGCTGCAAAAAGAAAGACTGAGCAGAATTTGTTAAGTTTGATCTGAAAATGACAGAATAAAAAAAATCATTGTGATAAGAATTGTGATAAAAATGTTTATAGGCTATGATTAATGTAAAGTATCCCAAAACTTTGAGAAACGTGCAGAAGCAACTAGTTTTAAAAATCGTTTGGTTAATCAGTTAGGAAGTCCCACAGGTGCTGGAGTTATCAAATTTGAAACTTGACATATTGTAGCAGCTTATTTGTTGTCATTATTTACGTTATCACATAAACTGTTGCATGCATAATATTTAAAGTGATGTTTTATCTCTGTCGCTTACAACTTAAGAAACAAATTACTGTTGCCATTTTTAAATAAAAGACCATGATCCTGCTTGCTCTGATTTCCTGCAACGAATGTAAAAAAAAAAAAAGAAGAAGAAGAGGGAATCACTTACCTCAGCTTCCTTTGAAAACAGCTGTGTGGGTTGATGATTGATCTACACAGATTTATTTACCAATCCAACAGGAGGAAGCATCGTAGTCGTCCCTCCCTTCGGCCAGTTGAGCTTCTTCTGTCAGATTTCTCATGAGGAAAAAAGAAAACGAGGACAAGAAGCACCAGGTCACATCAGTCTGATAACCAACATCTGTTATCAGTGTTCATTCCAGCCAGGCAGATTTAGTCCATATTAAACGTTAGTCTTGTGATTCATGTCTTTGGTCTTTAAACATAACCTGGAGAAAGGGTTTGTAGCTTCCACGTCCAGGTGAGAACCTCCACCACCACACAAACACACACACAGCCTCCTGCCGTCACAGGCTCTGAACAGAGAGAAGCTTCAGTACAATAAGCTTTCATGGAGGCGGGTGTCTTAATCTGCTCTCTCTCTCTCTCTCTCTCTCTCTCTCTTTCCTCTCTCACTTGCTCTCTCTCTTTTAATGCTCTTTCATTTTTTGTCGCACTACGTCTGCTCTGTCTCGCTTAACCTCCTGCCCCCTAGCAATTTCAGTACCGTTCAAATCATGTTACATTCTTGCTCAATGTTACAAACATTGTTGTTTAAAAACATATTCAAAAAGTCAATGATTTTTAAAACATCTCCTCTCTGTCTGGATTTTGGGTACCTGTATGAAGGTGTTAGTCAAAACCAGATATTCACATACACTGGAAAAAACAAAAACAAATACACATACTTTCTTCGGTCACAAGTTTACATGCATTTTCTTAGTTTTTGATAGCATTGTCTTTCAACTGTATGGCTGGACTGTGTGAGTCCCCTCACTACAGAACTTACACAGTAACCACCTCACTCGAAAAGCCCTCAGCATGGCGGGTGATCCCACACACCCACTACACAGCTGCTTCAGCCTGCTGCCATCAGGGAGGAGACTGAGGAGTCTCCAGGCTCGAACCAGCAGACTGAGAGACAGCTCTGTTCATCAGGCAGTCAGAATGCTAAACTCTCTGCCTGCTCTGCCCCCCTCCCACTTGTACTGCCTTAACACAAAAAAAACTTTCACACATTAACATACAACACAAAGATTTTTAACACTGGACTCTGTATCATCAAACAGGTTATACACTCAACACACAGTCATGTGCTCATTCAATTTGCACTACTTCTCATATTTGCACTACTGTTTGTATTACATTACTGTCTATAGTCATACTACTGTTTACATATACATTTACACTATTGCTGATATATACCGGTATTTTTTTTACTAGCCTTATTGCATATGCCACTTTACCTCTATACCAATATCAAATACCTCATACACATACTGTGTACATAAACTTCATATGCTGCTTTGTCACTATCACAAATGTCAATATCAGAACCTTCATTTTATTTGATAGACATACTTTTTATACTTTTATACTACTATGCTAAACTTAGGACAGTATTACACTTTTATTATTACCCTTTTATTATTTCATTTTATGCTTATGTTTATTAAATGTTTTAATGTTTTAATGGTTATTGTTGCACCGGGGGTCTGAGAGAAATGAAATTTCAATCCTGTGTATATCCTGTACATATCGCAGTTTTGACAATAAAGTTGACTTTTTTTTTATGTTTAGCGTATCCGTTCACATGCTTCTCACAATAAGGTACATATGGGACAGATCTGGTTGGCAGGCACCAGACTGACAAAGTCTTCGGGATGGGAAACTAAACGTTTCTCACTTAAAGAAGCTGGTCCATGTGACATGACCTAACCTTTTTTGTTCTCACAATAGATTGCTGGAATTTTGTCCCATTCCTCCTGACAGAATTGGAGGAACTGGGTCAGGTTTGTGTGCTACCTTTTGAGCTCTTTCTATGGGTTTTGCGACGGCCTCTCCAAAACATTGACTTTGTTTTCCTTAAACCAATTTGTAACAAATTTAATAGTATTAGTAGTAATTAAGTAATTTAGCAGTGAGCTTATGGCCACTGTCCATTTGAACACCCATGTTCACCTAATTATAACTTCCTAGTGCCAGGGTTTCTGGTAGGACAGGAACCCAATGGTGAAGGCATGATTTGTAAACCAGGCAGAGTAAAAAAATAAAATAAAATAATAATACTGTAATATAAATAAATAAGTTGACGTGGAAGCAAAATACAAGGAGAGATACATTCAAGATAAACACCAGGACAAGACGAGACCATACCCAACGATGCACCGACCTGTGTAGCATCACATGTGCAACAGGACAGGAAGTGTGGGAGGAGGGGGAACAGCAAGGATGGAGGGCCAGCAGGATAGAACCTGGGATCTACACTAGACACACATAAGGAATACAAAAAACTAGATGGTCAGGCGACCAACCATCCATTGCTAGGTCAGAGTTCAAGACTGGTGGCTGGGAGACCGTCCAACACAGGACCGTAGTTATGGGGGATGGCCAGATGAGCTTCTATCATCGGGACAGAGTTCACTGGGATGGCCGGGAGACTGTCCATTGCCAGGACAGTGTTAAGGGGGATGGCTGGGAGACTGTCCATTGCTAGGACAGAGTTAAGGGGGATGGCTGGGAGACCGTCCATTGCCAGCACAGGATTCAAGTGGGCAATCAGGATACTGTACATAATTGGGACAAAGTTAGGCAGGTGGCGGGGCAACCATCCTGCACTTGGCAACAGGTACTATGGGTGGCCGAAGGTGAAGGACACTCTGAGAGACCATGACCACCCAGAATGGCGAAAAAGTTCAGGTGGGCGACCAGGCAACCATCCCTCACTGGGACAGAGTTTAGGCAGGCAGCTTGGTGACTGTCCAGCACTTGGCAGCAGGTCCTGTGGGCAACTGATGTTGATGGACACCCTGTGCGACCCAGGATGGGTAAAAAGTTCAGGCGGGTGGCATGGCATCTGTCCATCGCTGGGACAGAGTTCTGCAGCTGGCAAGAAGAGAATAGATGTTGTAGCTCTCATGGAGACTGTGAGATGCTGTTGTCCTGGGGACCAGGGCAGCTACCATTGTCGTGGTGTCATAGTTGTCTCAGACGCTGCATGCGGTATAGGGACCTCAGGTGCTGCAGACGGCATAGAGACCTCAGGCACTGCAGGTTTATAACCTGTATTCACTGGTTAAATGGACATCATTAACTTCACACAGTCACTCTCATTGGTACATTTTCATCTTTAAATCACTTCTTGGTCTGTTGCCTTCATACATCTCCTACATGTCTCTGTATGAATGCAGCTACAGTGTGCACTCTCAGGACATTATTACACACAGTGTTCCCTCAGCACGCACTGAACTATGCAAAAGGGCCTTCTTCTACTCTGCTCCTGTTTCCTGGAATATCTTGCAAAAAGATCTGAAACTCTCGACCTTGACCTCTCTAAGTGGCTTTAAACATCTAAGATCCTGGCAAAAATGTTCATTCATTCAACCTTTATTTATACAGGCTAGCCTTGTTGAGCCACGGGGACTCATTTACAAGAGGGACCTGTCTCACTCACACCTAGGGACAATTTAGAGTTACCAATCAGCCTAACATGCATGTTTTTGGACTGTGGAAGGAAACCGGAGCACCCGGAGAAAACCCACACATGCACAGAGAGAACATGCAAACTCCACCCAGAAAGGCCCCTGGACCAGGATTTGAACCGGGGACCTGCTCGCTGAGAGGTAGCAGCTCTACCAGTTGTGCCACCGTGTTGCCAAAATCAATGCAGACATGTTACTGTTTTTAGTTATCTACACCGCCTTACAATCTGGCTGTTTTTTTCACTGCTTTTCCTTTTAATTATCCTTTTAATTACCATTTTATTTTCATTTGGTAAGAATAAATAAATTTGTACACATCCTTTATGATTGTCTATTGTTGTTTTTGTCCACTGTTGTCATCACTCTTTGTTAAAATTCAGTTCTTTCTTGTAAATGAGTCCTCAAGATTCAATGGGACTAAGCTGTATAAATAAAGGTTGAATAAAAAGGTGGCATAAAGACCTCAGGTGCTGCAGGTGGAATGGAGACCTCAGGCGTTGCAGGTGGCATAGGGACCTGTAGTTCTGCAGCTGGTGAGTCAGGAGCTGGAAAGTTGAGAGCTGGATCTGAAGCTGGCAAGTTGAGAGCTGGATCTGAAGCTGGCAAGTCAAGAGCTGGGTCCACAGCAGACGAGTCTGGGTCTGCAGCAAGTGAGTCTGGGTCTGTGTCTGCAGCTAATGTCAGAATCTGCAGCAGGTGAGTCTGTGTCTGCAGCTGATGAGTCAGAATCTGCAGCAGGTGAGTCTGTGTCTGCAGCTGATGAGTCAGAATCTGCAGCAGGTGAGTCTGGGTCTGTGTCCGTAGTTGGCGAGTCAGGAGCTGTGTCTGCAGCTGGCGAGTCAGGAGGCGTGGAACCCTCAGGAGTAGTAGGACCCTCACACGGCATAGGGAACGCAGAGGCTGCCGCAGGTGTAGAAACTAAGGGGACTGTGGTAGGCATGGGAGACACCACAGGTACTGCAGTGAGTGTGAGGGGTTCAGCCTTGCCAGAGTGCACAGGAAACTCAGAAAGGTTAATTTTGGCCATCATCCTCTGAGCGTAAAACAAGATCTCTGAAGTTCTGAAGTTCTCAATCTATCAGCTTCTTCTTTTTGCTCCAAATGCAGCAATGGTAACCCTGGTCAAACATTTCATGTTTAGTTTCATTAAACTACATGACATGTCTCCAAAAAATAACAGTCTGTCCCTGTGTGCATTTGCAAACTGTCCATCCTTATGTTGCTTACAGAGTAATGGTTTCTACCTCTGACTGGACTCATTTTGCTATTAATAATGACACTATAACCAGCTTCAGCCAGCATCTAAATGTGCAATTTAGAATTTGTGTGTGGATTCTGACATTTCACACCAAAGCAGGTTCATTTCACAAACACAGAACCCATCTCTTACCTGAGAGGTTTAGGGCATTCCTATGATATTTATACTATAATTGTTTGAACAGATCAATATGGCACCTTCAGGTATCTGGAACTCAACAGAGATGTTGGTGTATTTTCCACAGTACTGGCCTGATGATGCAGGCATACTAAAGTCAAGTCCCTCTGTCTGCGCTTCTGTCCAGGCACAGTGATTTGTGCCCACAGAGAGTACGTAGAATCAGGAGGAAAATATGTGATTGACTAAAACAGTTGTTTACAGCTGTGAATACCAACCCCTTATCAAGAGCAAAATGTGAATGGGGATTTTCCCAGATTAATCTTATCTGCACCCCAAACCAAGCTTCTTTGCACACTAACACCATCTCTGACCTGCTCTTTCTCAATATTGTTGGACCTCCTTTGACCAAGTTCAATCCAGGCCCTTATGTGAGGTCATGGGTAGCTATAGGACACATATTGCGACACGGAGCAAGGTGCAGAGTTGGGATGAGGAGACGCACCTGACTGTAGTGTGGAATATAATGGTTCCCTTACGATCCAAGGTTACACAGACAGAGGTACACGTAAACAGAAACGTGTGCATGAACCTAAACGGTTTCAGTGTAAGTTCATCAAAAGGGGGGTGGCTAAGAAAGCTTACCTGCCAATCACACTGGAAGGGGTCCTCGCGCGAGAAGCACTCCTGGATTGCAATGCAGACGTATCTATTATGTCAGCCAAACTGTTTGAGGAGCTAAGGACCGCCGCTAACGGTGTTAACAGGCAAATACCCTTCGTGAAAAGTGCTATTGAACTGCAGGGCCTCGCAGAGACGGGAACAACCCTGACAGCTATAGCCATGCGGATTGGCAAAATGTCACTATGCCACCCGGTATATGTGTCTAAACTTGACTCATTCCCATTTTTGGTTGGCCAAGATTTTATATGCAAACTGGATCACTTCTCAAATGTTTACGATTTGGTCGTTATGAGACCCAACAGGATATGTTGTATGGATATGTATATAAAAAACCTAGCCCGAGAGACAGGCAAACTGGACAGAACACCCGTTTGTAATCTGACAACAGAGTGGTTTGAAGCAGTAAAACGCAAAGGTGGGCGAATGAACGCTAGGGAGCGCTAAAGCGCTATTCCGCTTACAGTGGACCTAAACTTTTTGTCAGCGTTTTTGTGAATTGACTAACTTTTATAATTCATAAGCGGATTTGTGCTATTTTTATTTAAAATGCAGTACCGCTAATAACTAATTATCTATCAGTAAAAACCAATAAACTTATTTACAAGCTCTATGCTGCTTGTTTTACCTTTTTCCCCACCGTAAACAGCAGAGAGGAGGAAGGGTTGGAGGGGGGAGGGAGGGTTGGAGGGGGGAGGGAGCAGAGGGGGGGATCTACCATGTAGGTAAATGCCTGGGGATCCCATCAGCATGAGGCCCCGGCCCCGCCGCGCCCCGGCCAGTCACCTAATTCCTAACATTGATCCTGCTTGTTAATCTACATTTAACATAAAAATAATTATAGTTACGATGAAAACAATCATTAAATAAGCAATTTAAAAAACGGTTGATTTCATTATCCCCCTACTAAAAATGGACTATTCCATCTCGACAGCTTCCGGGTTAGAGGTGAACTCAGGGGCTAATTCCGTGGCTAGCTGTTTGTGCTGGGTACTTGGACAAATCCTTAGAAAACGCCGCTGTTTCAAGCCAAATTAACGCGGCCGGAGGATTCTATTTTGTGTTCTGTGTACACCACGCGACGGTGAGTCGTTATTTTCATGTATTTTAATTACTTTTCATTAAATCTGTTGAGTACCTATAGACGCTAACTGTGTCTGCCGGTTGGTTGTGGGTTACTAATGGAAATCCTTAGAAAACCCAGCTGTTTCAAGCCAAATTAACGTGGCCGGAGGATTTTATTGTGCGTTTTGTGTCGACCATTCGACGGCGAGTCGTTAGTTTTATGTATTTGGGTTACTTTCATGTATAAATGCCGTGGCGACACACCCGTGTATTTGAGATTTAAACGTGGTTTTAGGGATTAAAAGATCATTCTATTTTTTGTTAATTTCGTGGCCGAATAGAATATATGTACGTAAAGTATTAAATAAATCCTTTGATTTTTGTAATTTCATCCTTTTAGGATCATTTTTGTTACATTTGGCAGTGTAGTGCAAATATTGATAACGCTGCCGGCTATATATAAAAAAATATATATATATAATATAGAAAATATATAAATAGCGGATTGGATTAGCTTCCCCTAATTTTCATAAGACATTTGTGCTTTTGAAATTGTGGACCTAAAAAAATTAATAAGCGTTTTAGAAATTGTGGAACTAATTTTTTAATTAGCGGTGCCCAGCTGTGGTAAAACGTTGTTTTCTGGTTGCTTAGTTACTACTCTTGTTGTTGTTGAAGTTGGTATTGTTTTCTGAACACTCCCAGCCAAAAGCGGTTTGATTAATGTTAGTTGAAGACTTAAACGGATTTAACTATGCCACCATGCTGTTCATTTTTTAATCAATTAAACTGCTCCAAGACTGAGGCCATACTGATTGGCACCCCTCACCAGGTACAAACATCTCCTATAACAACACTTTCCTTTTCTGGACAAGACATCCCCCTCTCCACCTCTGTTACTAATCTTGGAATAAAAATGGACTCCAATCTTACATTTGAAAATCACATTAAGCTTCTGTTTAAAACTTGCTTCTTCCATCTTCGAAACATCTCCAGACTTCGCCCATCCCTAACTTTTTCCGATGCTGAGAAGCTCGTCCATGCTTTTGTCTCCTCCAGGCTCGACTACTGCAACTCCCTGTTTATTGGAATCCCTGGCAAAAACCTTCAGAAACTTCAATATATTCAAAACAGTGCAGCAAGGATCTTGTTGAGAGTTCGTAAATTTGAACATATTACGCCCATTCTCCATAACCTTCATTGGCTTCCTGTCGCCTATAGAATTCAGTACAAAACTGCTCTCATTACACATCAATGCTTAACCTTCCTAGCAGGTCGAGATCCCGCACGCACTTATGATGTTAACGGGTCAGTTGTGACCCATCTTAAATCAGCCAAAAAATGCCCTCAAAAATGTTTTTTTTTAAGAAGTATTAGAACACATCTCTAAAATAACATATGTATGACAAAGTTAGTGAGGTCACAGTGTGTTTATGATTTCAGTTTTGACACTGATTATTGGTTGATAGTCTTATACCATAACTGGGTCACAAATGACCCCAGCGTGGCAAGTGCGTGTTGTTTTATAAAAAATAAAAATTAAATTTAAATAATTTTTTTTTAATTTAAATAAAGGTTCCAGACAGTGTGTTTATGATTTCAGTTTTGACACTGATTATTGGTTGATAGTCTTATACCATAACTGGGTCACAAATGACCCCAGCGCGGCAAGTGCGTGTTGTTTTATAAAAAAAATAAAAAAATAAAATAAAATTTAAATAAAAATTTAAATAAAGGTTCCAGACAAAGTCAAAAAGCCTTGATGCAAAAAAAAAATATTTAAAAGACAGTATCATGATTTAAAATTTAAAACGGGTCACTACGGACCCTAACACCGTAGGAAGGTTAAATGGAGCTTCACCAGATTATCTGAAGGATATTCTTATTCCATACTCATCCACCCGGTCGCTGCGGTCACAGAACAGTAATCTCCTTCACATTCCGAGAACCAAATTAAGGACCATGGGAGACCGGGCTTTCAGTGTGGCTGCCCCCCGCCTGTGGAACTCTCTTCCTGACTGTCTGAGAGCCCCACAGTCTGTGGTTGACTTTAAGAGCGGCTTGAAGACCTTTCTTTTCAACCGAGCATACTCTACCTCCTCATGATTCTACTTTTGATCTTAGTTGATACTGTTATTGATTTTACTTGTTTTATTACTTGTTTTATTGACATTTAATTCTGTTGCACTTTGTAGCACTTTGAGATTTTCATTAATGAAAAGTGCGTTATAAATTGAATTCATTATTATTATTATTATTATTATTAATCTCAATCTTTGAAGAGTCATTGTAGATTAATACTACTTAAGGTACTATAATCTACACTGATCTCACAATCATTTAAGTAGAACCGATTCGATCGTTTCTATTCTAGATTATCTATTCATTCTTGATGAGTCTCGCCATAGACTTAAAAATTTATAGGGTATACCAAATCTTGCGTTGTTCGTCTTAAAAGACAACAGACATTTAGACCATACTATATTTTCTTTTCTATTTTTAGTTTAACTTTAAACTACATTATGAATGGAGGAATAGTTTGGAAAGAGAGGCCTTCGTTACAGAAGCCCTCCTGAACCTTCTTTAGGTATAGATCCCTATATCTGACATTAAATCAAGGTGCAAGATCTTATTGAACGTCAACCCGACGCCATGAGGAATGACTACAAAAGTCTCTGTGATGTTCTTATTTCGCAGTACACTCCTCGCGTGGGACTCGATGGTTTCCCAGCCGTGATGAAGGTCAAGCAAGGACGAAACGAACATTCACAGGTTTACTATAAAAGGTTCATTCAGGCTTAATTTGGTAACCGGAACGAGCCTGGGATGGAAGAGGAGAGACATTTTAAATTTCTCTTTGTTGAAAACTTACATCCTGAGATAGGTACGTCGGTTGACATTGTGGTCAAATGTGCGCACAAAACCATCAAGGAAATTAAAGAGTGCGCCATACGTGTTTTTGAGGCATACAGCAAACGCAAGACTTCCTTAGAGGTGTTTCCAGGCGAGATGGGTAAATTCCGAGCGCTAGAACTAGAAGGAACACGAGCGTCAGCTCCTTCTTCTGACATTAGCGAGTCGAAGCAAGATGCCCAACGAGCACCTCAAAACGGTGATGTTCGCCCTACTGGTGAGCCAAGGTGGTTCAGGTCGAGCCAGGAGAGTGAGCATCGTTATCAAAAGGGGGGTGCGTGTCCTACGTTTAGGAAGTATAGTCAACAAGTTGACTCACACAACAAGGGGTCCCAGAGAGAACCCTCAAACAAGGGTACTGCTCCTCCTGCACCTCGGACTAAGGCACCTTGGACGGAGGTACCTCGAAACAATGTGTCCGAGACGGGCAAACGGCCACGCAGGCCCCAGAAAAATGGTCCTAAACCTCTGAGTCCAGAAGAGACCAAGGTCTTACGTTGGTTGTTAGGAAATTTGCAATCTACTAACAAAGATAACAAGCCTGATGTGTTGTATGGTACTGTCGTTGATAGTAACTCTGAGCATGCAGATGACAGCAATGCCTCAATTGTTGACAGTCAACAAGACGCTGATCCCCTGACATCATTGTTACAGAGCCAGAGAGCCCCTTGTCAGAAACAAAGGGGGAAGCCTCACTGACCGAAGACAATGACTCATCACAAGCCAGTCTCTCAGACACGTGTGACTGCACTGACGCTTCAGGTAGGTCACGGTGATACTGACCGTGGTAGACGTAAAAAAAGTTGGAAAGGGACTACAAACACTAAAAGGTTCCTGTGCAACTTTGTCAGGAAGGGGCCCGCTAAGAAGGCTTACCTGTCAATCACACTAGAAGGGGTCCTCACACAAGAAGCCCTCTTGGACAGTGGTGCCGACATATCCATTATGTCACCCAAACTGTTTGAGGAGCTGAGGACGGCCGTTAACAGTGTTGACAGGGAAATACCCCTCACAGAATGTGCTATTGAATTGCGGGGACTCTCAGAGATGGGAACAACCCTGACAACTATAGCCATGGTTCACATGCAGATTGGCAAGACGACAATTTACCATCCAGTACATGTGTCTACGGTTGACTCCATCCCATTTTTGGTCGGCTAGGATTTTATCAATCGCTTTGAGGCGATTATAAATTATGGTGATTGGACTTTGTGGGCTACAGTGAGCAATCCACTGCCAATTGATATGCCTCCACTGGGTGATACTGACTGTGTAACAGCAGGTACTACGGAAGGCATAAGGGAACCCCCAACCGAGAGCACAAGCCCGGTAAGTGAACTTCAAGAAACAGGTGAGTTAGTGGGGACCCACCAGGTGAGCCTCCTCTGCGAGCTGAAACCTTCAGCACTCACTGGACACTACCTACCACAGGTAGTGAAAGGTGTGGAGATCCAAGGATCCCACACCAATGATGCTGTGTTGTCCCCATGGTCAGAGAGGTCAGCAATCAGCCGAGCTTTCTATGAAACCTTGTTTCATAAACATGAGGGTCTAATACGGATCAGAAAGTCGTTTCGCTTTCCTTTAGATCCCGACAGTGAGAAGGTAATGACCACGAGAGTAGTCGTTTACCTAACACTGAACTGGGACATTAGACAACTGGTCCACCCGTTCCTCGTGGTCGCTAACTTACCACATGCAACCTATATAGGCTCTGACGTTTTTGTAAGATTGGGTGTCTCTGTGGACATCAACAACGGGGTACTGTGGTCACTGGACACAGCCAGAACAGCTTCTCCTGTGCTGACCACAGAAAACCTTAAGGCTGGACAGACCATCCCAGAGGTCTGCCAGGTTGTTAGCAACCATGACACCACAGTACCACCTCAGGCAATGAACCAATTGGTGACAATTCACATTGTGAAAGGTCAGGTTATTAGCCGACAGCAGGCTTACTTTCAACCATCTCCTATGTTTCTCAACTTAGGACTGTCCATGGAGGCCACATGCCAAGTGGACTTCGACTGCAGAACCACGTCTGTTGCTGTGTGCAACACAGGCACAGAAGAGGTACTGATACCAAGAAACACGCAGTTAGGATGGTTGATCTCTACTGATTTTCATGATTTTGAACTAAGCATTCCATTTCTGGGAGGCCTCCCGAAAAACTTGTTCCCAAGTCAACACACAGGACGAGTCTTGTTCACAAAACCAACACAGGCCATAACCCCTTTCTTCCCAAGTCAATCGGTTCGGTTTCAACCAAGGAGAAAGCTTTGGCCTTCAAACTTATAGTGCCCTACCTGTTGACAGGTTTTACGACACTGAAAGGGTCTCAATGGAGCTCCCCAATGAACAAGAACCCACCTCGGTTGCTTCACAGATTGAACAGGTTGTCGCTCAAGCCAACGCCCTGAAAACTGATGAAGAAAGGGACAAGCTTCGCAAAGTTCTCTTAAAATACGAGAAATCATTCTCGACTGACTCAATGAATTGTGGGTTGACCACGCTCCACAAAGTGTGCATCCCAACCCCACCTGACGCTCCACCTGCATTTGTCAGACAATACAAGATTCCTCTGGCAGCACATGAACCTATCAGAGAAATCATTGATGACCTTTTAGAGAAAGGTATCATCAGATACTGTAACGGCACTTACTCTGCGCCTTTATGGCTGGTGTTAAAACCAAATGGTAAATGGAGACACAATTGACTACAGAAAGTTAAACAAACAAGTTCCCTTATCCAGGTGGCCTATGACCCAGCTCCAACATGAACTGCCCAAGGTCACCAATGGTAAGTACTTTTCAACCCTCAACGTCGCCTCTGGTTTTTGGACCATCCCTGTGCGCGACGAGGACCAATACAAACTAGCTTTCACTTTTGGTGGCCGTCAATACACCTTTAACAGGTGTCCATTTGGCTACGCTAACTCACCTGCAGAGTTCAACATCTTTTTGAACAAAGCATGTCCAGACGCCTACAAGCGTGGGACACTGATTTACGTGGGCAATGTCCTTTTGAGGCAACCAACACTGGAATCACATTTGGCTGAGATCGATCATGTTCTGAGTCAACTGACAACTGCTGGTGCTAAGATTTCACTGTCTAAATGCCAGTGGTGCAGGTCCAAAGTGGACTACGTCGGGCTTCTTGTAGGTCCTGACGGAGTGCAACCACAGTTGACTCGCACCCAAGGCCTTGACAATCTCAAAGTCCCCACCAATCTCAAAGAACTACAAAGTTTTCTTGGCGTGTGTAACTACTCGAACCAATTCATAGAGGACTATGCAGACCTGGCTAAACCACTGACTGTACTCCTAAAGAAATACATTCCATTTGTCTGGACTGACAAGCAACATCAGGCAATGGACGCTCTTATAAACAGGATCAAGTCAGCCCCATGTTTAGTCTACCCAGACTACAACAAGGAGTTTTACTTGGAAGTGGGCTTTTCGGCTCATTGCTTAAGTGCAAGTCTATACCAAATACACGACAGAGACAAACGTGTAGTGGCCTACGCCAGCAAGACAATGGCAGGCCCCGAGTTGAGATTCTCAGACTGTGAGAAAGCTCTACTGACCACAGTGTGGGCGGTAACACATTTCTCCAGCTACATTGGTGGACAGAAAATCATTGTAGAAACACAACACCAGCCGGTGACTTTCCTAAACAGCCAACGCATCAGAGATGGTGTGGTAACAAACTCACGTGTTGCAACGTGGCTCATGACGCTTCAGAGTTTTGACCTGGACATCCGTTATGGTCAAAATAAGAAGTCACATTTGGGTACTGACTTGGCAATCTGCCAGAAATGTACACAAGATGTGCCAGCCACCCAGCCGCCAGCTGAGGAAAGACCCTTAGTGACGGAGGATCCAAATCACCACTTCTTTGATGATAATATCTGTAAAGCAAGTGTGCCCAACCAGTCGCTCGCGGGCGACCGGTCGCCCACCAGCTGGTTCCCAGTTGCCCGCGAAGCTCAACCTTGCTCTAACAGCTGACGAGCCGGCTCTCAGCTGTTAACAAGGTGAAATGTCCGCTGCTAAGCTTCATTCTAACTCCGGCAGAAGTGGTGGCCGCTGCTCAGCTTCATTCTAACTCCGGCAGAAGGGGTGGAGGGAGGAATGACTATATGCCAATGCGCACCAACGCTTTCCTCAGCCCTCCCCATCTTGTATGCTCACAGACACAGTCTCGCGATGACTGACGAGACTTTAAGACAGCAGTGAGACCGCTGAAGAGTGAATGTCAGTACGCAGAAAACATGGAAGGAAAACTAGCGAAGAAGCAAACGAAAACTTACTATTTTCACACAGAATGGGAGGAGGATTATTTTTTTGTTTATTCTAATTCAAAGTCTATTTGCCTCATCTGTAATTCGAGCGTTGCCTTGCCCAAAAAGTGCAACTTGGAGCGGCATTTCAAGACGATGCACAAACGTTTTGATGCAGATTTCCCTCCTAAAAGTTCTTTACGGACTCACAAAGTGCGGGAGCTAAAACACAAGCTTGCAGCACAGCAATCGATCTTCACTCGGCCCAGCACGAAAGGTAAGGCAGCTACAATCGCCTCCTACCGTGTTAGCCGCATCCTGGCTCAACATAAGAAGTCTTTCAGTGATGGAGAAGTTATGAAAGAAGCGTTTATTGAGGCTGCAGATGCACTTTTTCACGATTTTAAAAATAAAAGTGAGATCGTAGCTGCTATTAAAGACATGCAGTTGTCCAGACAAACAGTGACACGACGATGTGAGGGAATGGCTTTTGATGTGGAGGAGCAGCTAAAAAAGAACGTGCAGCAATGTGAGTGTTTCTCTCTTCAGTTTGATGAGTCAACAGACATGGTGGACACAGCACAGCTGTGTGTTTTCATCAGAATGGCCTTTGCAGACATGAGTGCAAAAGAGGAGCTGCTCACCATCTTGCCTTTGAAGGGACACACAAGAGGAGAAGATATTTTTAATGTGTTTATGGAGTTTGTTAATAAAAGCAACTTGCCCCTCTATAAACTAATTTCAATAACAACTGATGGTGCTCCAGCAATGACTGGTCACACCAGTGGATTTGTTGCACTCTGCAAGCAGAATGATGCTTTCCCAGACATTTTGAACTATCACTGCATCATCCACCAACAGGCCCTGTGTGGGAAGATTTTAAACATGAAGGAAGTGATGGATGTTGCCATGAAAACTGTGTGCTCTATAAGGGCCAGGAGTCTGCAGAGGAGGTTGTTCCGGGCTCACTTGGAGGAGGCAGGAGCAGACCACACAGACCTGCTGCTGCACATGGACGTCAGGTGGCTAAGCAGAGGTAAATTTCTGGCCAGATTCATTGAGCTGTTGCCTGAGATCAGGGATTTTCTGAAGCTGTCAGGTCATGGTGGACATTCAAAACTCGAGGACACCCAGTGGCTTTTGGATTTAGCCTTCCTCACAGATCTCACCAGCCTGCTCAATGAACTGAATTTGGAGCTTCAGGGAAAGGACAAAAACATAATTCACATGATCAGTTCTGTGAGCACCTTCAAAAGCAGGCTGCAGCTGCTCACAAGTCGGCTGCAACGCAGGGACCTGCGAAACTTCCCACACATGGAGGCAGAGCTACAGCGCCAAGGGAAAGAGGTCACACAACTGGACAGTGCACACTATTCTAAGCAGGTTCAGAGCATCTCAGCAGAATTTGAGAGACGATTTAATGACTTTTCCTCCATCGAGCCTATTACCAGCTACATGTGTTATCCTTTTGGAAATGTTGATGTGGATGACATTGTGTCCAAATTGGTGTCCGTGTTTCAGCTGGACATCTCTTGTGTTGAAAATGAGGTGTTGACTCTGCAAAATGACATTGGGATCAAATCCAGAGCATCACCTGGCGTGAATGGAGAGTTCTGGAGTCTGCTGTCAGAAGAAAAGTATCCTAACATCCGAAGATGTGCTTTGAACTTAACAGCACTTTTTGGATCGACCTACCTGTGTGAGTCTGCTTTTTCACACATGAAAATCATCAAGTCCAAAACCAGATCCACAATGACTGATGATCATCTGGAGACCTGCCTGCGCCTTGCAACCACCTCATACTGCCCTGCCTATGAGACCCTGGCCTCCTCCTCTCAGTGTCAGAAGTCCCACTAAGGTAGAGACACATTTATTTTATACAGCTTGCATAAAAATTGTCTCCTATAGACTTGTCACAATGTGTCTGTATGTTGTTTTTTTATTAAATTTTAGACCAGACTAGTTAGCTAGCTAGTGTTATTTATTTATTTATTTTGCAGTTTGGGTGTGCCCTTCATTTTCTGTACCTAATGTGTGTGTGTGTGTGTGTGTCTTGTCTTATAACCAGGTGGAACTCTGAATGGCCCTTTGAAGCCAGCATTCTGGACCAGTGAGGGACTGCAGCACCTGCAGATGACACACCATCCTGCTGCACAGAGCAGCTGCCTAGTTTTGATATTTAGGTTTTATTGAGGTTTGAAATTGTTGGAGATTTGTAAATCTGCACCTTTGTAACTTTTTGTAAATAGTTCAGTATGTTAATGAGTGAGTTTTATATTGTTCAGTTCAGTTGTTTATTCGTTTCTTTAAAAAATATGGTGTGCTTTTCAAATATTGTGTTCTTTTACTTTGATAAAATACTTTAATTAAATAAAACTAGCAACACATTACGTTCTGTTTTATTTACTTTAAAGAAGTGAGGAGTAGAGAGATGAAAAATTATGTTTTTTGATACTGAGACTGGACGAGTAGCCCTCGGCAAACTGCCAACTTCAAAAGTAGCCCTTGGTTCAAAAAAGGTTGGGCACCCCTGCTGTAAAGGTATGACATCATTGTACGTGGATGGATCTGCATTCCGCAAAGACAACATCTGCAAGGCAGGTGTTGGAGGGGTCCTTCTCCAAGACTGTGAACACATCACTTTCAGCTACTGCTTAGGCTCTCAGACTTCTCAGTACGCTGAGATAGCTGGTATCCTAATAGCTCTCCAGATGGTTGTGGAACGATCCATCAAGACTCTAGTCATCTGCACTGACTCTAACTATGCTCGTTTAAGTTTTGCATGTCATCTCGCTGTGTGGAAACTGAACGGTTTTCTCACAAGCGACAGGAAAGTGGTCAAACACAAGGAGCTTTTCATGGCGTGTGATCACTTGGTGACGTCACACGACTTACAGATCAACTGGAAAAAGGTTCCAGGACATTCAAAGGTCCCAGGCGATGACAAGTACTACAATGACATTGCAGATTCCTTAGCCAAGGAAGGAGCCGATGAGGGTCCTCTGTGGTCCTTCGACCCCTCATGGCTACTGACATCTCAGTCAACACGGCCTACAGTTGAGGTTTTGGCAGTCACACGTGCACAGGATGCGGACAGACCTGCCGACAACACAGTCTCTGTGCGTCCCGCACTGACTGACCCAGACATCATCCAACTGCAGAAGGTGGACCCAGCCATCAACTCCATGATGCTGTACCTGACTGACTCTGACATTAATACTCTGTCTAAAGACGAGCTGGATTCTGATCCAGACCTTAGAGTACTCTATCATCTGTACACGCAGCTAAAACTGATCAAAGGCATCCTAACTTTTGTCCATGGACCAACATCCTCACCAGTGTTCATGGTTCCCCATGGCCACAGGGAGGTGATGTTTGTTCATGCCCATGATCTCCCGTCCGCAGGACACAGAGGGGATAACGCCACGCTGAAGGCATTGAAACAAATTGCCTATTGGCTTAGTATGAAAAAGGATGTCAAAGACTACATTGAAGGGTGCCTGGTCTGCAGCCAGTTTCAGCCAACCAGACCACTCCACAGAGCACCACTGCAAAGCAGAGGCATTGCATTCCCATGGTCTGACATCCAGTTTGACTGGGTGGACCCACTCACTAAGAGCTCTAGAGGAAACAAGTATTTCCTCACGGTAACCTGCGCGTTTACCAAGTGGGTAGAATGCCTACAAGCTA
Organism: Garcialebias charrua; assembly: GCA_038048925.1. Classification (NCBI taxonomy): domain Eukaryota; kingdom Metazoa; phylum Chordata; class Actinopteri; order Cyprinodontiformes; family Rivulidae; genus Garcialebias; species Garcialebias charrua. Next base: position 13,615 of record JBBPBX010004214.1, on the reverse strand, counting down.
CTAATGACACAGCACAAACAACTGCTATTTTGCTAGCCTGGTTGATACCAGACCCATGTCCTTCACTTCGCTTTGTACTAGGGTCTGGCATCTCTCCCATAGACAGCGATTTCTCCGTTAGATTTTTGAATGGACCAATCAGAGAACAGAAGGCGGAGTTTTGTTAGTTTAGCCTGGCGAGGTCCAGGCTATTCAGATAAAAAGCTCAGAAACCACTCGGTGGATATTTTTTCTGCTACCAGTGTGTAATTATATGTCTCTAATTTACTGACTGTTGGCCTAGATGAAACATTTGAGATAAAATTCGATTTTTTATCATTTATTTTCGTAGCGCACCCGAGGCTGTTTGGAAAATGTCAAACCGAAACTATTTAAATCCAGCAGATTTGACCATTTCGTGAATTGATTTAGGAACTGTTAAGCTCAGGAACACTTCTGATATAACGTCAGCGGTGAAATATATTTTTTATCAGCAGAGAAATAATAGTTTACCTTGTTTTATTGAAAATTCCTTCGTGGCGGCAGCCATTTTGAATGACGACGTCAGTCGACGTCGTTCAAAACTCCGCCTTCTGCTCTCTGATTGCTCAGGAACACTTCTGATATAACGTTAGCTAAGAAATACATTTTTTATCAGCAGAGAAATAATAGTTTTTTACCTTGTTTTATTGAAAATTCCTTCGTGGCGGCAGCCATTTTGAATGACGACGTCAGTCGACGTCGTTCAAAACTCCGCCTTCTGTTCTCTGATTGGTCCGGTCAAAAATCTACCGGAGATATCCTTGTCTATGGGACAAGTCCCAGACCCAGCAGTGAAGGGAAATGAGAATTGAGCGGAGCTGCGTAGGAATGGCGAGGGCCAGGCTACTATTTTGCCAATAAATCATGTATTCTCAAGGTTTGGACTTCCCATTAGGGTTAACTAAGACCAAGGTACACACTTCACAGGTGAAGTGATGAAAGAACTGTGGAAGACGCTTGGCGTCAAAGCTGATTTCCATATTGGCTACCACCCACAATCTTCAGGACAAGTAGAGCGAGCAAACAGAACTGTGGTGAGTATTTTGAAGAAATACGTAGCCGCAAACCACAAGGACTGGGACGTGAAACTCCCTCTGGTCCTCATGGCCATTAGGGCCACTCCACACACATCAACTGGCATCTCTCCCTTCGAGATGATGATTGGTAGACAAATGACTCTCCCTCTACACCTGTTGTACCAACCAGGCGACGCCGCCATGGCAACAGCCTACACCACACAACAATATATGAAAGACTTGAATGTACACCTCCGAAACACTTTTGCTTTTGCCCAGAAAAACCTGGAAAGATCTACTGAAGGACGCAAGGCGTACTATGACCAGAAGGCTTCTCACGATGAACTCCAAATGGGAGACAGAGTCTTGTACTATACTTTCGCCCCCATAGCCGGGAAAGGAGAGTCCGGGACCGGTACTCTCACCCGTAAACTAATGCCCAGGTGGACTGGACCTCATCTGATAACAGACAAAGTCTCCTCAATTGTCTACGGAATCAAAATCAGCAAAGGTTGCAAACAGCCAATTGTTAAATGGGTACATCAAAATCAGATCAAACCTTTTAAGGCGTTCAATTACTCCAAAAACGACATAGATCTCGCAAACTCACCGAATTCATAGGATAATAAGGTCGTCCAAACACAAGATAGGTAATAAACTAAATGGTTTAACTATATTTGTTGCGAAAATAAACGGCTCCAACTAGAACTTAGAAACGCTAAGTCTAAAACCCACAACAAAAACTAACCTTAACAACCGTTTAAATCTGTAGGATTTAAGTGACATTGGTTATAAAGCTAAGAACTGTTTTTCTTGTGTGTGACACGTTGGAATCTGACGACAGAGTGAGTTTGAAGCAGTAAAACGTTGTTTTCTAGTTGCTTAGTTGCTACTTTTGTTGTTGTTGAAGTTGGTATTGTTTTCTGAACACTCCCAGCCAAAGCGGTTTGATTAATGTTAGTTGAAGACTTAAATGGATTTAACTATGCCAACATGCTGTTCATTTTGTTAATCTCAATCTTTGAAGAATCGTTATAGATTAATGCGACTTAAGGTACTATAATCTACACTGATCTCACAATCATTTAAAGGTTCAGTCTGCAGTTTCTGTAGAACTGCAGCACTTAGAAAAAATTTCAACAGGCAAAGCATTCTGATCCCTCCCCCTCAGAGCCATATATGGCTCTGCTCTCCCATGGTCTGCTGAAATTCAAATTCAAGCTCTGTTTTTATTGGCTGATTCAAATTCAAGCTCTGTTTTTATTGGCTGGTTACAAACTCTGTTTTTATTGGCTGGTTAATGGCGGGTCACTTTTTCTTTTTAGAAATGCCTATTTACCACCTGGAGAAGCAAGGGGACAATATTTTTTTTTTGTTTTTTTCAGAGATTACCTCTCTAACATCAGTCTAGTGACAGAGTGAAGAAATATGTTAAAAATATATTGTTAGAAAAGTTACATATAGCAGCTTGCACTAATGTTTGTATTACATCACTGCCTATAATCATAATACTGTTTACATTCTCTGTTTACATTTATTAATACTGTTTACTTTTTTTACTACTGCTTACATGTAATTACTACTGTTTACATTTACACTACTCTAATATCTACACCACTGCTGATACATATACAGTGTGCTCTGAACGGTCTTACTTAGGGATGCCCAATGTGCCTTACTGCATATGCCACTTTTTGCCTCTATAACAACATCAACTACTACCTCATACATATACTGTGTACATTAACTCATACGCTGCTTTGCCACTTTGCAAATGTCAATGCTAGAAACCTTTAGTTTATTTTAGTTATACTTTTTATACTCTTTTTTTATACTAGTATGCAAAAACTCAGGACAGTATTATGTTCATTAAATGTTTAATGTTTTAGTTTTAGAGTTGGTGTAAATTTTCATACTCTTATACCACTATGCAAAAACTCAGGACAGTGTTAGTTTTACTATTTTATGCTTATGTCTATTATTATATGTTTCAGTGTTTCAATGTTTAGATGTTTACTGTTGCACCGAGGGACTGAGAGAAACGCAATTTCGGTCCTGTGTATGTCCTGTACAGTACATATTGCAGATCTGACAATAAAGTTGACTTTGACTTTGACTTTAAGTAGGACCGATTCGATCGTTTCTATTCTAGATTATCTATTAATTTTGATGAGTCTCGCCATGGACTTCAAAATTTATATGGTATACCAAATCTTGCATTGTTCGTCTTAAAAGACAACAGACATTTAGACCATACTATATTTTCTCTTTTATTTTTAGTTTAACTTTAAACTACATTATGAATGGAGGAATAGTTTGGAAAGAGAGGCCTTCGTTACAGAAGCCCTCCTGTACCTTCTTTAGGGATAGATCCCTATATCTGATTTTTTTTCCCTCAGCACCCACCCCTTAATTGGTAATTGTAGCTGATCTAAATCATGATAGTTTACATACCAGGTGCATATAGGTAAGGCTTAATGTAAAATCCCAGTCATAAGCCCACCTAAACCCACATAACCCACTCCAACGTTGGTCTTCAACCTTCATCCAAGGGCCGCCTCCTCTGTGTCAATCGAGGGATCCCCTCTACATGCTGATTAAAAACCATTGTTGCTGATGAAATCAATAACCCTAATCGTTATGGAATTACTGCTTTGGAATTACCGCTGTGGATTTTAAGACTTTGTTTTCCAAGGGTTAACAGACTATGTTTTCCGATGGATTAAAAGCTTACCGCAATGGGATTGCCTACGAACAATGTGGAGTTTCCAAAAACATTGTGGGATTATATTTTTGATTTTTCTTTTTCCACTTGCTGGATCACATCTAGGTCAGAGACATTTGGCGGTGTCCTTTCGTGTTGGACATCATCCCCGTGGACAGGCGATGATTTCCGAAAAGGGGGACTGTAGTGGAACACCTGATTTCTAACTTTTTGGTTAAAACACCTGAATTCACTTTTTCACTGCAGCTCTCAAGTGAATCTCCTTTTCTCTGAAAAACCTACAATGAAGGACAAAATTACTGTTTTAGTCCAGTTTACTTTGAATTAAGAGACACAAATAGATTTCCTTTTAATTTGTGTTAATTCAGAATTGATCAACAGTATATTTTTGTCATTTAATGATGATCTGTTATTTGCATGAGTTGACAAGATAAGATACAAGAGCTTTTATTAACATTGCACCAGGTACAATGTGATTATGTATACACAGTCATCCAGAAGAGGGTTAGAGAATGTAAAGCTGCTGCTTATTCAAAACACATGACATGTTCTTCAGCGCGGCCTCTCTCATCCATCTCGGGATGAAGGTCAAAGGTGTGAAAAAAAGGTAAGTAAACATGGGGGGTTACAGCATTGGTATTAAAAAAATGTATCACATTTTGTCTGCAAGACACCGCATGACTCCTGTGCTGGGTTTATTCTTCAGTACAAGTGCGCTTTAAATCTGAGGTACAGTTCAGGGTAACTTCTTAAGTGAAACTTTTCTGCTTTGTCTATCAAGCTAGACATAATATTTCACGTTACTGGCTAGTCCATCTGGCCACTTCTCTAAACAGTTTTCCAACTGTCCTTCAGAGATCTGCCGACTCCGGGAGCTGAAAAATCACTCCTTTACTTTCTTAAAACAGCCAATAAGCGGGATGAATTGGGCTGATCCCGCCCTACACATTAAAACTCTTACTTCCCATTTTGGCTTCAGTGCAAAGGGAGAACTGAACTGAACAACTTGGTTCTTCTCTGGAAACTGGTTGAACGTTGTGGTCATTTGCCAATTAGACTTACGTTTCTCAACCAGAGTTACTGCAGAGCTATGCTGTAACTCACTCATTCCTTTTCTGAAAGAATTTATTTTCTGAAAGTCTTATTTTGAAACTATTCAGGACGTTGGCCTTGTTTCCTGCTGAGAGAGGCGAGTTTCACGTATCGTTGAATCAGCATACACGCGCTGAAGTTCAACTGGACGTCTACTGGACCAAACAATCCGTTAAGTGTCCACGCTACTTCTCAGCTCGTATCTCCAGAGACGTATCATCACCAGGTGAAGAGTCGTTGATATTTGCTGAGCGTGCGGGAAGCCCAGCTGTAACTTGTGTGGGAAAAAGTGTCACCATGTCTTATTCAAAATAATTGACTTCTTTTAAACTTCATCTTTCATTCCTTAAAACTTCCTCCTTAAGCTTATTTCTCCTAAGCCAGTAAACTCTTAAGTAAATGTACCAGCAGAAAGTTAGACTTTAACTTGTCTGTTTGTTTCAATTTGAATTTTGTCTACAGTAGTTATTAAATCAGAGCTAATCTCGATACAAATGTTTGATGTACTTTTGTGATTTTCTCAATAAAAGGTTAATCTCTGATGTATCAACATAAGTTGACGTTTTTCGTGAAATTACATTTTGTCTAGTCACAGTTAATCGGTTTAATCCAAAAAAGAGTGAACTCGTTTGAATTTGGGTCAGATAAAATCTGCGCCAACTTGCACCTGGAATATGGTAAAGTCAGTAAACTGACCAGAACCTAAACATCCTACAGGTTGGTGACCCATGAGTGTTTAATTACATTTTGGGACTCATAAGATGGTGTAGTGGCAGGGGAACCGACTTGGGACCCGAAGGACCCAGGTTCGAACCCCAGTCACGGCATAACTTGTGGTGTGTTTGAGCAGCACACCTCATCCCAATTGCTCCCCGGCGCGCTTTCTATAGCTGCGCACTGCCCCACCTGGTGGTGATTGGGTTAAATGCAGAGTCAAATTTCGTCTTGTATGGGAACATACACAGATGACAAAAATGTGACATTATTATTATTATTATTATAAATGTTTAACTACAGTGAGGTAAGAAATCCTTACAAATAGCAAGGTAAAAATGATACCACACTTAATAAACTTATAAATTACACATAAAGCATTTAATAGAAAATTGTAAATATGAACTGGCTTCAGTGGCAATTTTAGCCTCTTTTTAGGTGTGCTCAAGCACCCCTAAATTTTAACTCAGCACCCCTGAAAATAAATAAAAATCATAATATTTTTGTAATGAAACTAAATTCTCAAACCTTAGCTTTGCCAAAATATTGAATAAATATTGAATAAATATGCAATATCTGATGACAGTCTTAAATGGGCAAGTAAAATCTTTTTTTAATAAATTTATTTTATTTTTTGCAGTTGTCAGATTCTTGACGTCACCTTTCAATCAATCCAGTGTTCATGTCATCAACTGAGAAATCGGTGACCTCAATCTGTAAACCTTTTATCAAATACACCAAGAAATGGCCTCTACTTTATTCAAAATTTACCCACAATTTTATTTTGGGAGTGGTGGAGCAGAGGTTAGAGATGGTGGACCTTTGATGGAAGATCGCCAGTTCAAGCCCCGATACCGACAACATAAAACATGTGAGCGGTGAAGGTGAAGCACCCACACCTGCCACCATAATCCTCATTTGCCCCAATCTGGGCCCTTGAGCAAGGCCCTTAACCCCCCACCATCTGCTCCTCCGGGTGCTCTAGATAGCAGCTCTCTGCTCCACACAGAGGGCTGTGGTAGCTCAATGGTTGGTGGTTGTGTCAGGAAGGGCATCCAGTGTAAAAATAACTGCCAGGTCTTCGTGCGACTGAGTTCGCTGTGGCGACACCTAAAGCAGGGATATGCTATATGGTGGATATGCTGTACTGTATTGAACCCTTTTTTTTATTCTAACGCAAGGAGCAACCCAAAAAAAAAAAAAGTATTTTACTTGTCATGATGACTGGTGAGGCACTACCTGTCATCCCTGACTGCACGTCACTGGATTTGTTGAAATCAGCCACTTCCTCAATCTCCTGGTGGTACGTAACACATTAGGGTAATTTTTAACTAAATTGTTCGTAGGGGTGGGTGAGAATGTGAATAGTTGTGTATCTTGTTTGTTTCTATGTGTCTCTGGGGTAGACCTCATCTCTCACACTGTAACAGCTGGAGATGGTCCCCATCTCTGCGCAACCTGGAAAGAAGAAGTGGGTAAAGAAAATGCATGAATGGATGAAAAAACGTTTTGTAAATTGTTGCCATTGAAAACTGGCAGAAGAAGAAGAAAGACACAGGCAGCATTTATAAATCTTATTATTCAACAATAGTCACAAAACAACATCAACAATGCTCTGCTAGTGACAGGTTCTAATAACCCCAGTATATTGTATAGTTAGTTTGTAATACATTATTGAGAGGCACTTCCTGTAAGTCTGGCAATAGAGGAGCTACAGTATTGTGTCTAGATTACAAAACAGTAAAAATAAATACTTTTTTTTTCTAAAAGTTTTTCTTTTTCATCATAATATACTTCTGAATCTGTACAGTGTATAATTTTGTACAAAGTCAAAGAATATCTTGAAATCAAATGTTCCCTTAAATACTGGTGAATCATACAGTCCCCTCTCACCCCATCCTGTAGGTATTGCTACATTTGTTAAGTGCAAGATACTGGAGAGAGAAAACTGAGTCTGTGAAGCATCTGCAGTTGTAGATAAAAACACACTAGAGTTGTTTGTCTTTCTTTAAAGATGGAGGAGGAAGGATAGCTGTTTTGGTGACATGTAAGACAAACTTTCATACAGTGTGTACATACACGTGGAATAAAACAACTTTTGACACAGAAACATAACCCCCATCTTCATCAAGCTGAAGCAACAGAAAGAAAACAAAGCGTTTTTGGTTAACAACGGCTTCAGTCTGAGAACAGTTGGTGAGTTATGGTTGAAGCTCTACAAAAGCCTGTTGACACAGCAGTGGAAGAATAGGAAAGATGTGGTCCTTTATGTTGACTGCTTTCACACTCAGATATCTTCAGCTGGCTCTAAATAAATCTAAAAGAAAATAAATCGAAGCTCCATTTAGGGCTCACATTGTGCATATCAACAAAATGACAAACGTTGAAAAACAAAAAGGCTTTGGTTTGCAGAAGTTAATCCAGTTTGCATCATCCTCATTCTTCTCAGTGTCAAAAAATATGCATCCTGCTTGGATGAACTAAAACAATTATTAGACTGCCTTTATGCATAACATTTTACATATCAAGTAAAAGGAGTTATAAACCGAAGGTTAAAGAAAATGACCTGTCTAACTAAGATGGCCAAGAATAAGTTTAAACAACATTTTGCACACTTCATAAACTTTGAACTGTTGTTTCTTATAATATCTTTTTAGGGTAGACACAAAAGGGAAAATACTGATAAAAGTTTTTCCCTTTCAGAACACTTATGGATTAACTTGTTTGGCATGACTGTATAAAAGTTTATTTTTAAATATGGAATATATGTCATATATGTGAAAAAAATGTGAACTGCTTACCTTTTCATACTATTTACTCCTAAGATTGGATAGACACAAATAAAATTCTTATTCTGCTAACAATGTAAAACCGCAGATAAATTGTCATACAGACTTTACACAAAAAAGTATTCAGTGCATAGAAAGGAAATTAAAATAAAATTGTATGTATGGGACGTTTGCAGCAAGTCCTTTGGGCCCTGTGGTGGATTATAAGGTGGGTTTTCTGTCAATCAGTGTTACTTTTCACAAACAATAGTTTGGGGAATAGGGAAACATCTCAAATACAGTACGATTTTTTCCCTCTCTCTCTCTCTCTCTGTGTAATGAACAATCCCAAAAGTTTTAGATTTTTTTTTTCATGTCTACAAATGCTGTATGATTTCTTCAGGTTGGAGGTTTTAAAAAAAATGCTGTAATAAGATCAACAGTCCTAATAAGGTTAATTTGTTGTAGAAATAAAATTGAAAGTTTGGCTATAGTTAAAAAAAAAAAAATCTCAAAAAACTGGATATTACTTTTTTACCTGCTAAAAAATGATCATAAAACTTTTTTTTTAAAGAATATGTTTTCTGAATTTTGGTTTAAAAAAACGCCCCTCAAATAATTACGTAGAGTTAGTATAGCACTGGGCCTCAACTTGCTTAGAAAAGCTGCATTAAGATGAGAGTTCTCTGGAGGGTCTCTCATATTTCCTCTGGTCAGTTGCAGATACTAGAGTCAGTCAGTCTTAACACTAGAAGTCTTTCGGACGAAAGACGAAATGTTTCTACTGTTTTTTTGTTGTTGCTTTGTTTTGTTTTGTTTTTTGAATGCCCAGAAGACCAGACTTAGCTTTTTTAGATCTTGACACTAGAGTTTTGAACAAACATCCATCCATCCATCCATCAATCCATTATCTTCATGCGCTTCTTCCTTTTTGGGTCACATGGGGTGAATAATGCCCATGTCCAGCAATCACTGTGCGAGAGGTGGGGGACACCCTGGGCATGTCTCCAGTTCATCAGAGACACATGGAGACAAGACAAACAACCATTCACTCTCTCACTCACACCTTGAGATAATTTAGAGTCACCAATCTGTCTAACATGCATGTTTTTGGTCTGTGGAAGGAAATTGGAGTGCCCAAAGAAAACCCATGCAAGAACAGAGAGAACATGCAAACTCTGCCCAGAAAGGTCCCCGGACTGGAATTTGAACCAGGGTAATCTGCTCGCTAAGAAGCAGCAGCTCTACGAACTACTGTGCGGCCCAGTTTTGAACATGCTCAACAAATTTGTAAGAAAAGTTTTAATAGTCACTGCGTTGTTATAGCTGCCATGAACCTGCTTGACTTTTGCTGTGGGCATCTCCTGTTCCTCTCAAGAGCACAACACTGATGGTCAATTAATTTTTTTGGGGAGAAAAGGTCCAAATATGACTGTCTTCATTTAAAAACTACACCAGAAAATTAAATCATAAATGTGGGGGAGGTTTGCTACAAGTGGAGGTGCCAATGTGGGCAACAGAATAATGTGCACGGCCAAGAATACAGTTTTCCAAGCTGCACACACAAATATAATCCATAATTTCAGGAAACTGTAGATTACCAATCAAACTGCAGCCATGTGGCTCGTTGGTTGCTTCGTGGCAAACACCATTCAGTGAAACTTGAGTGAAAAGTTTATATTATTTATGATTTTCATGAAGTTTCGAGTCGCAAACTACAGTAGTCACCAACTGATGCAGCCCAGTGAAATACTAGCTTTAGTCTTTCAGTAAGAGTTCATCTTTTAGGACCATGCCTGTCGTTTTAATTGTTGGACAGCCTTTTTCATTTCAGTCAGCTACTCGTTGTTGTACACTACACTTCACGAGTAATCATCAACCAAACATTGTCTTTAAAATCTGGATTTAGTTTGTGTTAATTTCAGACATGCAGCTATTTATTAGTTGCAAACTTTTCATTTAATCCAGTCTACTTTTGATGCTTTTTGGTTTCAAATCTATTCGTCTTTGACTGAACGAAAATAAATAAATAAAAAATTATGATACAGCAAAGATAAAATATTAGCAGCAGGCATTTTAGAGATGCTTTTTGAAATGCTACGATCTCTTGCCTGCAGATATGAGAAGCATTTTATGACTCTGTGCACCAGGCTCGGTCGGCCATTTTTACCTCTGCTGACCATGTGATTTTACAGAAGCAGTCACAGTTTTCCTCACTATGCATCGGGACTGTTCACCAAATGAAATAAAATAAAATAAAATAATAACATGATCACAGATTTGACTATTTGTAGTCTTTGTCTTGGACTGTGGCTGGCCTCAGAAAGGAAGGACAAAAACATCTGTTTTGATTGATGCTCTCTTGAACTCTCATGTAAAATTTAAGTGCATTGCATTGAAAGAATCTGGAAAAATTACAATTGGAGAATATAGACAAAAAAAACAAACAAATGTACCTGTATGAGTAGCAAAGTAGGTATTATGTAACAAAGAATGTGTATTCAAATTATCGTCTTTTCATTCAGTTATTTTTAGAACAGCTCACCTTTCTGCACAGAGATTCAGATGTGTCCTAGCAACAGTTTCCAGCTGATACCCAGACCCACAGCCATGATCACTCTGCTATCAATAACAATAACCCTAAAGCAATGCAACTGGAAGAAGACTAGTACCTGGAAAAACTTCAAATCCAAATGTTTCTTGGCTGTTACAGTCACAACAGTTTTTTACCCTACTATTGTTAGCCATTTTTGTCCTTCAGTTCTCATCAGACTACCCATAAAGGCTACTAAAATTGTAATGCAAATAAAATGAATACAGTATGTTCATAATAGACAAATAAACTCAATTACAAAAACTAGAGAAAATATTAGAAATAAATACACTATAAAAATAACTGTTACTTTAAATTTTCTTTTATGCTGATTTAAAGTAAAGCTTGTACGTTAAAACAACCTGCTAAAGTGATAGTACAGATCTTTTAAAGAGGGGTCCTTTAGAAAGGTCACAGTTAAAAAAGAAAAGAAAGACAGAAGCTTGACTAGATGATTTAACCCTTTTGTGTTGTTACAGTTAGTTAATGATTACCTTGTCATAAAGACTGGTCAAAAATATGAATGTATGAAGTAAGAAACAAAATCTGCTCAATAGTTTAATGTGTCCCTGATTTGAAAAAAAAAAAAAATGTGTGTGTGTATCTAGAGAAACTGCCAGAGTTAAAAATGGTGACATTTATGAAAGAGTGGTTTGGGATTGAGAAGTTTGACACTTTTGATGCCTTTGTTTTTGGTATATACATTCAGACTTGTTGACTAAAGTATGCAGAGGAAAAAAAAACTTAAGATGAAATCAAAAACTTAATAGTCAATAAAGCTTTTTTAAATTGCTACATATGTCTGAATGCCAAATTATGTACAGTATTTATGTCACTCCACCTTTAATGTTATGATTGTATAAACAACTCACTTTTGCTTCCCAGCTGGCACGTTCAAAATCTTTTGTTTATGTAACATAGTAAACGTATTTGAACCTGCAGCAGCAGCTAGCTGTAGCACTCCAAGTGCAGTCAGGAGCACTTCTTTTAGAAATATCTCAACATTTCTGCCAGAAGAACTTCGTTAACAATAAACAGTGTTGAAAAGGTTTATAAAAGTTGTTTGCGTTAATTGCATGGGGAAGTTTAAAGATGGCAGCAATCCTCTTTGCACTTGGCCTCTCTCGGACAAGTCACTAGCTCATTCATCTGGTTAGAATTAAACTATTTTTTTTCAAACCGAGCTCATTCAAAGTGCCATCTACAACAGGTAAGATACTAATCATTCATCATCTTTCTGCTCACTTCAAAAGATCTGAACCATCCCTTTAAGCTTTGCAAAAGCAGTTCAATTTTTGAAAGTCTAGTCATTTAACACTGGAAGCACAATGAAGCCTTTACTCTTGAACTAAAACAGCAACAACCCATTAGAACGATTACATCAGAAATCCCAGTTCAAAGAATTACCAACAAGCTCTCAAGTTCTGCATCCTTCAGTAAACAAAGGCAACAAGCAGTAATGAGTATTGCACTGCACAGTTTAGCCCTACTGAGCACAATGGGGCATTTTGAAATCAGAGCAGCAGATATACAGCTAAGGATTTGTGCAGTATTAGCAGACTCAGACTGAGGAAATTGTGTCACTGAGGGGGCAACTCCTGCCAATAACAAGTAGAAAATAATTCTGTATAATATACTGAATGGTCTCTTTTCATCCAGCAGGTGATGAAAATGTCTGCAGGTTTGCGAACATTAATGCATAATCAGATTAATCGATACGTGTGGTTATGTTGTGTCTCCAGCTCATGTTTGACGGATCTGCAGCTGAGCTGTTGAAGCAGAATAACAGAGCAGCACTGTTCAGTTGCTGCATATAGTATCATTGCTTGTATAAGAACCTCTTACTGCTTAGCCTATCTACATCTACTCCATGTCTATTCCTGCTCTGGCCGTTTCTGTAAAAAGTCCTCCAGCTGAAATAAAATATTGGATTTAAAAAACCGTTAGATTTTAGGAAAAGAAGACACAAAGTATCCTTAATGTCCAATCAGATAAAAAGTGACGTGCATTTGTGTGATACAGACTGCAGCTCATCACATTACTTTGATTTCAACCAAACTGGCTCCTCTTCAAAGAGTTGTATCTAGAAGAAGAAGCTGAAATATTAAAAAGATCAGAGACAGCTCAGACCCTTCATAAACTGTTTCCTGTAAAACTAAAAAGGCTTCGCCCACTCCCAACCTTCTTTACAGATCCTGATGACAAGGCTGTTCATCGTGTTCACACTGTCCTCCATCAGCACCAATCTGGATCTCTGAGGACATCAAAGGAAAGTCCAAACACCACCTGCAGGTTCTGGTTTACATGAGGACACAAATGCTGCATTCTGATCAGAAAGCTTTTCTCTGGACTTTACTGAGTGATTGCATCAATTTCTGCTTGGTATAAAACACTTATACAATTGTGTTATTTTTTCTTTTTGCTACAATTCAGGGCTGACTGCACGTTCAATATGCTTTGACTGCCCTTTCTAAGAAAAAAATAGATACTCTCGTTTAATCCTGACTTGAACTAACTTGATTAAAAAGACTGTACCCACATTTTTAAGTGTGACTGTTAGGATTATAATAAAATCCTGGTTGACTTTGCTTGAATTGGGATACCCTTTTTATTTTTTTGTGGGAAAGCAGCACCTCCTGGATGTCAGTGGTATTTGCAGCATAGTGAAGTCATGAAGATCTTTAAG
>JBBPBX010004213.1:59673-77988 GCA_038048925.1 Garcialebias charrua | reverse complement strand
GTAAACACATTTTTAGACCAAATATTGCCAATTTACACAGATATGCACAATTATGTGAGAATAAACACAGCCATAGTGCTAGATAACATTTTAAACACATTCTAGGGAGTTTATCAGCTAAAAAAAGTTAATTTTGGGTTTAGTCGCACTTTAATGTATAATTTTATTTTTGTAGAAACCTGGCACCCCCCTGGCATAGTTAATTTTGTTTATTTTTCTGTGTTCCTTGTTCTTGTTATCTTGTCCCTTGTTCTTTTTGTTCACATTCTTATAACTGTATCTGTAGTGAAATAATAATAAAAAAATTAAAAAAAGATTCTATTATAAAACTGTGCTAATCACGATATATCTGATCAATTTTACTTTTCGTGTTATTTCTAAATTTTGAATCGACTGTTGTCTTTCTTCCTCATAATTTTGACAGAGTACTTTGTACATGTTGGTTATTGTCTCATCAACTCCACATTATTCACATTTGCCACTGCAGTCTAAAAAGTTAAGTCTGGTCCTCTGGACATTCATAAAACAAAATAAAAAAATTGTAGAAACGTTTCGTCTTTCGTCTGAAAGACTTCCTCAGTCTGAGGTGCTTCTTCTTCTTCTTCTACGTGGTTTCTTTTTTGGCGGTTGGCAAACAACTGAAAGGTGCATTACCGCCACCTACTGGTGTGGAGTATGGACTGGATCAACGCTCTAAACAAAAAAAACTACTGTATATTCTTTCAAATAATCGAGTTTGTTTCAAGTAATGTATCAAGGCTTGGGTACTCTCAGATTTTGAATTGTTCTTCAATAAGTCACTAAAATCTAATCTTATTTTCATTGCGTGAGTCTGTTAGTCAGTTGATCTCTTTCAATCCTGTATTGTTGGCAATGCATTAACACATGTTCTATGTCCTCAACCTCACCACAGTACTCACATTTTCCTGTATTATGTTTCCCTATAATGAATAACGATTTATTCAATCCAGTATGTCGAAATCTAAGACGTAACAGTTTCCTCCCTGTTTCTTCCAGCGCTCCTCATTTCTCCCGTTTTCCTTTGAATACTATAAAACCATCGACCTTTTCTTTCTTCCTCCCACTGTTTTTGCCATTTGTCTCTCATTTTAAGTTTTATAATGGATTTTAATTCTGATTTACTGAAGTTTATTTCCATTCCGACCACATTGTCTTTGGTAGCATATTTTGCTATTTTGTCGGCTTTTTCATTTCCAGTTATTCCGATATGTGCTGGTATCCATAAAAAAATCACAACCAGTCCCATCATTTTTATCCTGTAAAGTGTAAGTTGTATTTCAACTAATATATCTGGCCTACTTTCTGAACTATTATTTTTTAAGCTGATTAATGAAGAACTGGAATCCGAACAAATTATTGAACTGAGTGGTTTATTATCCTCAATCCATTGAACAGCTAGTAATATTGCAATCATTTCTCCAGTGTATACTGACAATTTATCATTGATTCTTTTCCCTACTTTCACTCCAAACTCTGGTACGATGAATGCTACCCCGACTCGATCTAATGTATCCTTTGAAGCATCTGTATATATTTTTACATAACCATAATACAGTATTGGTTAATATATTCCATACATGTATTTGAGTTTATACACTGTCTGAGGTGCTGTATTCAGCTCAGTCTTATAAATAGCACCCTCTCACAGTGGATCAACCAGTTGGCTGATGATAGCCGAAACCAGCTGCTCACATGATCAAGGAGGACCATCAACCTAATGATGGATTGTTAGCACCTGATGCTTGTTTGCTATTCACAGAGGGCTGAGTGATACTCGCAATAACAGCATGTAAGAGTTGGACAGTTGAACACGGAGGCCTCCACCCCTGTTTAATGATGGACGGTTTCTTTTCACAAAGATGGCCTCCTTTACTCCTCTCTCAAACCATTGTTCCTGTGGTGATATGTCCCAGTTGGGTTGCCGTATAGACTGAGCATGCGCAGTGTGTGTGTTTAGTTGTGAACGGAGCGTGACACGAGACGTTAACATGTCGTGCTATTAGCAGTTCAATAAAGCTGAGTTCGCCAAGCTACCTCGTGAGTCCACCGCCCGTTCTTCACAGAAGCAGCCGTTCATGACATGGTGTCAGAAGTGGCCGACAGGACGCCTTACTGAGTGAGTTACTGAGTTAAATGGAAAAGTTCGGTCCACCGGAACCTTTCGACTTCTCGCGCCCATCAGAATGGCCGATGTGGCGGCGTCGCTTTGATCGCTACAGAATAGCGTCAAAGCTGGACAGAGAGAGCGGAGAGGTACAAGTCAACACGCTTCTTTATGCCCTGGGAAGAGAGGCAGAGGCTATTTACGACTCGTTTGCGTACGAGAAGGTAAATGTGGCGGTTGATGAATATTGATTGATTGATTGATTGATTGATGTTTATTCATTCATTTTAAAAGAACAATACAAGACAGTTTCATCAGATACAAGAATACAAGTAGGATAAAATGAAGGGAGCAGAAAGAAGATGAAATCTTATTATAACCACAATTCAGAACCAGTTTGAAGGGACGTTCTACCTCAATCCAGGGAATTAGATTATGGAATGGCTTGGAGAATGTAGTTAAAAATGCCAAGTCAATGTTTACATTTAAAAAAATGATCAAAACAAATGTGTTAAAAAATATATGTGAAATAACGTGATGTGTATTGTATTAGTTAGAAAATTAGAAAGAGTTAGTCATTTTGTACTGTTAGTTAGAAAATTAAAAAGAGTTAGTAATTTTGTACTGTTGGTTGAAGAATATTATTGTTTAACCTGACTGTTGGAAAAAGTTGGTTGAAGATTATTATTGTTTACATGGTTTGACTACTGTTGTTTAATCTGATTGTTGGAGATAAGGGGCAGATATAATAAGATTTATTCTTCTTTCTGCCACCTTTCATTTTTTTACATCTTGTACACTATCATTATGAGATTGCCTTGTATTGTTTCTTTTGTAAAAAAATGAACAAATTTAATAAACATAAACAAACAAACAAACATATCTGCCCCTATTTCACAGTTTGTTCAACCAATGATAACCTTCAAGCAACATCACAGAATGAATAATTCTACTTATTTTTCTAACTGTAATACATAAACTAGATCACAAAATGAATAATTCTACTTAAATTTTCTAACTGTAATACACAAACTACATCACCCATAATTCTACTTAATTTTTCTAACTGTGATACACAAACTACATCACAAAATGAATAATTCTACTTAATTTTTCTAACTAATACACAATTTTTCTAACTAATACACAAACTACATCACACTTAAAAAAAAAAATTTCTACTTAATTTTCCTATTTTTTTATTATTTTATTTTTTCTACTTAATTTTCCTAACTGTAATACACAAACTAGATCTTAAAATGAATAATACTTAATTTTTCTAACTGTAATACACAAACTAAAAGATGGCACAACATCAAGATGTTCACAAAATGAATAATTCTACTTAATATTCCTAACTGTAATACACAAAATACATCACAAAAATGAATAATTCTACTTAATTTTTCTAACTGTAATACACAAACTGCTTCACAAAATGACTACTTAATTTTTCTAACTGTAATACACAAACGCACTAAGCTACATCATAAGTACAACATAGGTGTAATACACAAACACGCAAGGTTACATCATATATAGTTTTTGAGCAAGTCCTTTTTGACCTTTTTCTTAAATGTATGCATTGATTTTTCATTTTTAACATCACTCTCCAGAGCATTCCACAATCGAACTCCCTGAATTGAGGTAGACCGTCCCTTTAAGCTGGTTCTGAATTGTGGTTTGATGAATATCTCTGTCCCTTTGAGATTGTAATAACTTTGTCTTTTTATAAAGTTTCTTTGGATATTTAAAGGTAATGTGTTATTATGAGCCCTATACATAACTGATAAAATACTATATTCTACCAATTCCTGGAATTTCAATAAGTTTAGCTGAAGAAACAAAGTGTTTGATGGGTGACTGAAATGTTTTCTGGTGATTACTCTTACAGCTCTCTTTTGTAAAATAAAAACAGGCTTTGTAATAGTTTTGCACGCTTTTCCCCAAACCTCAATACAATAGATTAAATGTGGAGCAATGATTGTGTTATACAACATATGTAAAACTTTATCAATTAAAAAATCCCTGACTTTATACAGTACTGCAATTGATCTAGCTATTTTTTTTAATGGAATTTACATGATGTTTCCACGTCAGTTTGTCATCAATGATAACACCCAGAAACTTCACTTCACTCACTTTACAGATCACAACATCTTCAATTTCAAATGGATCGTCATCAACAATTCTCTTTTTGTTACTGAATATCATGTAATTAGTTTTATCTAAATTCAAAGATAATTTGTTTAATTTAAACCAAGTTTGTATTTTTATAAATTCTGTTTTCATCATATCCAAAATCTGTTTTATGTCATTACCCGAACAGAAAAATGTGGTGTCATCGGCAAAAATATGAAGAAATCGAGGAGACACTGACACATCCTGAGTTAGATTACACGACGGTAATGGCGAAATTCAGCGACCATTTTGTGCCAAGAAGAAATGTTATTCACGACAGAGCTTGCTTTCATAAAAGAGTGCAGAAAGCCGGAGAGCCTGTTGAAGCATTCGTCAGAAGCTTATATGAACTAGCACAAAACTGTGAGTTTGGAGGCACAAAAGACGAACAGATTCGAGACAGAATTGTGATTGGAATACTGGACCACAGTATTTCTTAAAAATTGCAGTTGGAGGCAGACCTCACGCTGGAACGAGCTATTCAGATAGCAAGGCAAAGTGAACAAATAAAGCAGCAGAGTGCTAGCTTGCGTGTCGAGCACATGGTCGACGCAATGAGTCAAGGGGGACGCCATTTTAAAACTTCAAAGAGCGACAACGACGCAAGATGGCGGCGAAAACCGGAGCCCAGTGAGCCCAAAGATCCCTTCACATGTTCACGCTGCAATAGACAACATGGAAAAACGCAGCCATGCCCAGCAAAGAACAAGAGGTGCCATAAATGCAATAATTTGGGACATTTTGAAATAGTCTGCAAATCAAAAATGCTGAAAGTGGTGACAGTAGTTTCTAACAATTCAGTAGAGAGTGACGACATGATTTTTCTTGGAGCAGTAACTAAGCCAGCTATAATAGAACAGCCAGATTCAGAAAGTGAGTGGCTTGTAGAATTACCTATAAATGGCTGTACGGTCAGATTTAAAATCGACACAGGTGCAGACATAACAGTGATGTCGCTGACTACATTTAATAGACTGCTAAATAGCCCAAGATTAGTCACAGAAGCTAAAATGCCACTGGTCACCAGCCCTGGAGGTGAAGTCCACTGTGTGGGCAGGTTTATGGCCACAAGTCAGTTTAAAGGACAGAAATACAGTTTCTGGGTCACAGTCATAAAGGGACCCTATGCTCATAACCTGTTGGGAGGTAGTGTAGCTAGGAAGATGGGTTTAGTCAGGAGAATTAATAATATTAATACAGACCTCTTGAGGATGTTTTTGGAGAAATAGGCCTGCTAAAATGCGACCCGGTAAAAATAGAACTGAGAGCAGATGCAGAGCCCTACAGCCCGACAACGCCACGACGCGTCCCATTTCCTCTCCTTTCTAAGGTTGAGGCAGAACTGAAAAGCGGTGAAGGAATAAAACCAGACCCGACGAATGTGGAAGCAGCACGTTCCAGGACAACAGTTGGTAGTAGCCGACACCCTATCCAGGAGGCCACAGAGACATGTGAGTGATAAGACTACAGATTAGGGATGCACCGATCCACATTTCTCACTTCCGATCCGATACTTATTAACTCAGTATCGGCCGATACCGATACTTTCCCGATCCGATACTGTTCAGGTATTTGACTCTGTATAATGAAACTTTTGCACCCAAACTATTCATTTTAACATTGTGTGAGATAAACCCAATGAAGACACTCTTAAGCCTTACAATAGGGAACCCCCTATTGTAAGGCTTAAGAGTGTCTTCATTGGGTTTATCTCACACAATGTTAAAAAGGGCAGTCACAGATTGTGATTGAACACAAGTGCTCTTTGAAGCTGGATCGGAAAAGTATCGGCAGGTTTGATCCGATACCCGATACTTAAATAATGCTGGTATCGGATACCGATACAGATACTGGATCGGATCACCCTACTACAGATCACAGGTACATGTTGAATCAGTTATGGTGAATGCACCAGTCTCATCTCAAGGACTCTCAAGGATCCGTGAGGCAACTCGGCACGATCACGAACTGCAGCAGATTATAAAGTTCATCAGGAACGGATGGCCGCCAAGAACAGCGATGAACTCATCTCTTCATCGTTACCATTCAGCACGAGCACATCTCTCAGAAGCTGATGGTTTGGTGTTATTCGAGGACCGGCTGGTCATTCCTTCTGCGCAGAGAGCTGAGGTGCTGTCAGAGATACACAAAGGACATCAAGGACTAACACGGTGCCGAGCACGCGCCAGGATGGCAGTGTGGTGGCCGGGCATCAGTGCTGAGATTAAACAGATTGTGTCAACATGTAAATTCTGCATTGAACACAAACCAACACAGAGGCACGAACCTCTCCTGACTTCTACTCTACCAGGGGGGCCCTGGCAGCGCATAGCAGCAGATCTGTGCGAGCATGAGAGTAAGAATTATCTCATTGTAACGGACTATTATTCCAGAGACATTGAAATAGTTCGTTTGTCTTCCACATCGAGTCGTGAAGTCATAAGTCGACTCAAGAGCATGTTCGTGAGGTGGGGAATTCCACTGGAACTGGTGAGTGATAATGCAACTCAATTTACATCCAGTGACTTCCAGGACTTTTCCAGAGAGTATGGATTTGTGCACGCAACTTCCAGCCCCCACTACCCTCAGGCGAACGGTGCTGCCGAACGAGCGGTTCAGACTGCAAAGAACATTTTGAAGCAGCCTGACCCCCATCTGGCCCTGATGTGCTACAGAGCAACACCTAGTGCTGCTACAGGTGTGAGCCCTGCACTACTGATGACGGGAAGAGAAATCAGAACCACACTTCCAATGCTGGAGAGCAAGTTGGAAGCTGCTCCAGTGGCCAGACATGAGATTCAACAAAAGGACAGACAAAGGAAACCTACAGGTTCTTCCATGATCGCCATCATTCTGCACAACCACTTCCTGCACTACAACCGGGACAGGACGTCAGGATAAAACTGGATGGTGAAAAGAGTTGGAAAACCCCAGCAAAGGTCATCGGCAAATGCCATGAGCCAAGGTCGTATATGGTGGAAACGGAGAATGGAGCTGTATTAAGACGGAACCGGAGACATCTGCAAGCTGTCCCACTTCCCACAGATCAACCAGATCAGCTACAACCACCTGATTCTCCAGTGACACTGAACAGTAGCTTTCCACCTGAAGACGGTGCTGATTCTGCGACCAGAACTCCTGATCAGAGACACATGGGTCCAGAGGTGGAGCGCTCAACTCCACAAGGTTCACAGGTGACTTCCAGGGGAAGGGTAATCAGAATCCCTCTGAGGTACCGAGACACTTAATGACAAAAAAAAAAAAAGGATAATGTGAAGTTGACCTGTGTAGTTTGTATGTATAAGTATAGACCTGTGTAGTTTGTAGATAAGTGTGAGTGAAACATAGAGTTCTGAGGTGTGGGTAAATAGTAACTGGGAAAATGTTGAGTTGTTCACCAAATTAATAGGAACAGCAACTATCGAGGGCAGAATAATCCCTACGTTGCTGTGGACCGAGGGCAGTCGACCCCAACGTCCTAGTGTTCGGATGTTATATACAGGGGGGTTTAGAAACATGTGTGTTTCCTGTTAAAAGGGGGAGATGTGGTGATATGTCCCAGTTGGGTTGCCGTAGCTATAGACTGAGCATGCGCAGTGTGTGTGTTTAGTTGTGAACGGAGCGTGACACGAGACGTTAACATGTCGTGCTATTAGCAGTTCAATAAAGCTGAGTTCGCCAAGCTACCTCGTGAGTCCACCGCCCGTTCTTCACAGAAGCAGCCGTTCATGACAGTTCCTATCAGGGATGTGAACATCTTCATCTCTGAAAGAGTGACCGCTGGTCTGGAGATGAGTGTAGACCGCAGAGTCCTGGACTGATGATGTTGATCTTTTGTGCTGGTCCATCCTTTTGGCCAGTGGCTGTTTAGTTTCCCCGATATAAGAATGATCACCCTCCTGACACTGAACAGCATACACAATATTACTCTGTTTGTGCCAAGGGACTGGATCTTTGGGATGAACCAGTCTTTGCCGTAATGTATTTTGGGGTTTAAAAGCCACTGGGACGTTATTTTCAGAAAATAAACATCTCAATTTCTCTGAAACTACAGCAACATACGGAATGACCACCTAAGTTGTTTTTCTTCACTGAATAATGAATTCACTGAATGATGGTTTAAAATTGTGTAAATTCATTTTGAGGCATTTGCTCACTCCTCTAATAGAATGCTGTTCAAAAGACCCATAAAAGGATTAAAATTCTCTCACCTGGACATCTGTCGTTTAAAACATAAAGTTAGTGAATTTCGGATGTTCTATTCTGTCGGAGTCTAATGTACATATTATGGCTGTGACAGAGACCTGCAGTGATTAGAATTAAACACAGGTGCGGCCATGCTGGATCACAGGAGGAGGAAGGGCTGGTAAACATTAGGGAAAAACACAACATGCAGGACCAGACCCCAGAAACCCTACAGGACCCCCCTCCCCCTTCAAGGGATGGTCCCTGAAATCTCAAGGAGAGCACCATTCACTTGGGAGGGAGGGTGGGAAGAAAAAGACAAGAGTCAGGGTAACATAAACAGGACACAAAAGGGAAACACAGAAATCCTAAGACCCCCCCGAGACAAGGTCGGTGGTCAAGAGACCATCCACGGCAGGGCTGAAGATCCGGGGGGTGACCTGGCGACTGGCTGTCGACAGGCTTGAGGTCTGGTGGGCGGCCAGGATGCCATCCACCCTTGGACCAGGGTTCCGGTGGGTGGCCATGAGACCGTCCCTTTAAAGCCAGTGGAGAAGCTACAGCTGCAGGTGATGAGACCACAGAGACAGCTGTAGCTCGATGAATGAGGTCCTCGTGAGCGAAGACCTCTGGACGAGGAGCGAGGGCCTTGTGAGCGAAGGCCTCTAGACAAGGCGCAAAGACCTCTAGATGAGGTGCGAAGACCCCAGAAGCAAAGACCTCATGTGGAGCGAAGACCCTCGGCAAAGCGTGGTCCTCCGGATGGGTGAAGACCTCCGGTGAAGCAAAGACCTCCGGTGGAGCGAGGACCTCTGGAGCGAAGACCTCAGGTGGAGCGAGGACCTCTGGAGCCAAGACCTCCAGGTGGAGCGAGGACCTCTGGAGCCAAGACCTCCGGTGGAGCGAGGACCTCTGGAGCCAAGACCTCCGGTGGAGCGAGGACCTCTGGAGCCAAGACCTCCGGTGGAGCGAGGACCTCTGGTGCCAAGACTTCCGGTGGAGCGAGGACCCCTGTAGCGAAGACCTTCTGCAAAGCGAGGACCTCGAGAGCGAAGACCTTCGGTGAAGTGAGGACCTCCAGTGGAGCGAGGACCTCTGGAGCGAAGACCTTTGGTGAAGTGAGGACCTCCAGTGGAGCGAAGACCTCCAGTAGAGCGAAGACCTCTGATGGAGCAAGGACCTCCGATGGAGCGAAGACCTGGAGAGTAAAGACCCCTGGCGAAGCGAGGACCTACAGAGGAGCAAGGACCTCTGGGGTGAAGACCTCCAGTGGAGCAAAGACCTCTGGAGGAGCGAGGACCTCGGGACCCAGGACCACCTCGGGAGCAGTGTCTGTGGAGAGAAACAGAGAAATTACTTCTGATGGACCTGGTGGGTCAGCGGCCGGTGCAAGACCCAGCGTAGCAGGTGCAGGAACCCGCCTGTGTGCTGGCACGGGAACCAACCTTGGTTTGGCTGGTGCAAGAACCAGCCTTGGTGCTGGTGTGTGAGCCAGCGAGTCCAGTGCTGGTGCTGCTGGTGTGGACAGCCAGGCAGGAGCAGCTGGTGTGAGACTCGGACCGGGTCCAGCTGATGGTGAGGGAGAGAGATCAGCTGGAGGTGAGCTGGGAGGAGAACCAGGCCGAGCAGGAGCCAGCAGAAGCGAGCGCAGCATGCGCCTCTCCATCCACGTCTGCTGGAACTGCTCCCACGTCTCCGGCGAGTCGTCATCCCTGTCAGCCCCAGTGTACCTGGAGACGATGTCCTCCACAGCGATCAGTCTCTCCCTGGGATCGCTGGGGCTGCAGGGTTCCTTGCCCCTGACGACAGGTGCGCAGGGACGTCCTCTCCCCAGTGACAGGTGCGACGTCCTCCCCCCCACGAAGGGAAACACACGGGCGAGGACTTGGCTGCGTCTGAGGAGTCGCGCGCTGGAGTTTGGTGGAGCCGGCTCGGTTTTGCCACCCATCCCTCCTGCGGCGAGTCTGAGCGGCGAGTTGCCCCCCTCCATTAAAAAACAGCCCCGGAAAAGCAGCAGGTGGTTGGGAAGGGGGTGGGTCGTGAAGCGTTGCCACTCTGTGAGGAGGAGAAAAAAGGCGAGGTGGTGATAGAAAAGAACCCGGTTTATACGCCAGACGGGTACCCTGGTACAGATCTTCCTCTCCTCCTCCTCATGCCGAGTGGTCTTTGCTGCCTCACAGGACAGGAAATCCAAATGATGAATCATCCTGCTGGGTTCTTTGTGGTCTCTGGGTTCTATCAGGATCGGGTTTCTGTGTTGTGAACCCAATGCATGTGCAGGAAGATGAGGAGGCTCCGATAAAATAAGTAAAAATGTTTATTTACAAAAGAAACAAAACAAAATGCTGACGAGGCAGCTAACTTACTTTTAAATCGGATGAGACACAGAGGGAGAACGAGCATGAAGCCTTAGACAGGACAATCCAGAGACCACTGACAAAACACCACGGGGCTAAATAAATACAGACACTGACAAGGTGAAATGGCAGACACCTGCGGTGATTAGAATTAAACACAGGTGCGACAGTGCTGAATCACAGGAGGAGGAAGGGCTGGTAAGCATGAGGGAAAAACACAACATGCAGGACCAGACCCCAGAAACCCTACATGGAATTGGTGATCCTCTTACCATCTTGGCTTCAGAGAGACACTGACTTCTTCTTCTTTTGTGAGGTTTTAAGGTAGCTTACATCCTTCAGGTGTATTACCGCCATATTATGGTACTATCCCTAGAACATCTGTCTTCTGGAATTACATTGATCGCTGATCATGTTCATTTTAAAAATAATCTTAAAAAATCTATAATGGACAATGAAATAAAATTGACGAAATGTATAACAGAAATCAATATACAGTAGTTTGTTAACTTTGGAATTAGTTTTTAATTCCTCTGTTTTAAAGTATTTTGTCACTTTGTAATGCTTGTAGGTTACCAGTACTTTGAATTTTTATATTGTGAATTTGTTTTTATCATAGGTATTTTATTTAGTCTTTTTATGTTTGTAAAAGCATGACTTAATTGAAATGTTTGTGTGGACCCCAGGAGAATAGTCCCTACAATAGAAACTGATGTGGATCCTTAAATGAACAAATCACTCGGATGTTTCATCTCCTAGAATCATTTTCTCTATACTTTAAATATTCAGAGCTTTGTTTGAACGTTGTCAACATCTTCTTTAAATGTCAGACTTACTTTAAAGTCCTCAAAAAACAATCTTCTTGCGGACTACAGGTGTCCCTTCATCTGAACAGTTTTCTTCCAGACAGAAAACAAATCACGTGATCAGGTGTCAAAGTTTAATACAATCTCAGAAGAACAACATGAAAATATTCCATCACATCTACAGCTTCATGTTTGTTATGAACCCAAATACATCTCCAACTTCCTGTTTCACATCACTGAGGTTCAAACTGATCAAACAGGTTGAACTTTAGGAAGAACATCAGAGCTGCTGTTGGACCACTGAGATCTTCTCTGCTCGTATTTTTAGTTCACATTCAGTGGCAATGTATGGAAACATCTTGTCAGTGAAGGTGTGTGTGAAGGTGTGTATGTGTGTGTTTGTATCAGGATCAGAGTACGACAGCTTTCCTCCGTTCCAGTCCAGATTCATTCTGATCCTCTGGAACTTTTTACGAACTGGGAAAACTTCGTCAGGAGCTGCTGGTGACTGTGCTATGTATAAATCTAGCTCAAAACACAAACCCCATAATCCAGACCATATGGCTCCGTTCCTCTGGACTGACTCTTCTAACACACCAAGTGCCCAGAATTCAGTGTCTCCAACTTCAAAAACCCAGCTGTGATCTCCTGAGTTAAAACCCTCAGAACTCAAAACAGAACTCAATCTTAATCTCTCAGGATTATCAGGAAGATGCTGGTTGTCTCCTAGTCTCACACTGGTCAGATCTTCAGACAGGATGAGTCCTGGACCAGCTGTGTTTGGGTCCAGAATGATGGGGGTGTAGGAGACCACGTCCTTCATGTTGTTCCAGATGTTGAAGGCCAGGTTGCCCAGGTGTTTGGCCTGGTCTATCAGAGCTCCTGAGGGCAGCTGTGGATCCTCCAGCAGGGGGCAGCGCTGGACTCTTTCCACTGCAGCCTTGTAGTTGTGCAGGAAGGAGACATCTTCAGCTCTCAGCTCCTCCTCTGTGGCTCTGACTGTGTCTGAAAGAGCTGCCATCTCTCTGCTCAGAGCCTCCATCTTCTCCTTCATCATCCCACTCTTCTGCTCCTCTTCCTCCCTCAGAGCAGCCAGCCTGGCCTCCTCTTCCTCTGTTAGAAACTGGTGAAGCTTCTTAAACTGCTCCTTAATCTGCCTCTCTGTGAGTCGAGCCTGGACCTTCACATGTTCTGCTGTCTGATCAAACTCAGACTGAACTTTCTTCTGGACCTCCAGCTTCTCCTTCAGTGGTTTCAGGGATCTCAGCAGATCCTCTCTGTGTTCCTCTGCAGCTTCATCGATGGGTCTGAATCTGTGGTCGGTGTGTTTCTTCGAGTCTCTGCAGACGAGACAAACTGGTTCCTGATGGTCCAGACAGAAGAGCCTGAGTTTCTCAGAGTGCAGACTGCAGAGAGCCTCTGAAAGTCTCTGACGTTTCTTCTGTAAGAAGGACTCACAGAGGTTCTTCAGAGCCAGATTACAGGCTGGAGCCACATTTGAAGATCTCTTCCTACAAACAGGACACTCACGTGTTGGTTTCTGTCTCCACCAGTTCTCCAGACAGACTTTACAGAAGCTGTGACTACATGACAGAAGAACAGGATCTCTGAAGACCTCCTGACAGACCGGACAGCAGAGATCCTTCTCTGACCTGGAAGCCATTTAGACTCTGAGTGAATCTGAAAGCAGCAGACAGGAAGTGGTCAGTCATGGCTCCCCTCCTCCTCTAAAGTCTCTCAAACTGTCTCTGAATGAGTTTTTGCTCTGACTCACCTTCAGGTGGAGCAGCTGGAAGCAGAAGGTTTTCTCTCCTGCAGCTGGACTCAGAAGAAGCTGAGAGTTTGGTCTGAAGGTCTGTGTAGCATAAAGTGAATATCAGAAGAACAGAACTGATGTTAAATGATTTATTGAAGCCGTCCGTGTCATCAACCAACTTAAGAGCAAAAACAAATTCCGACAATTAGTTATTTTACCATCAGTTGTTCTGCAGAGCTCATTACATTAGTACATTTATTTACTTTAACACATTTCAAGTTACTCAGTTTACTTTAAATACAGTTACAAACCTTGTTCCACTATCGACTGAAGTTAAACTTGGAGTTGTTTTTAACTTTTTCCGTGATATTTTCTGTGTTGCCGCCAAACGCGTTGCTCACTACAACGGGCCCTGAACGTTACATCCGCCTGGCGCGAACCGGAAGTAGTAATCCACAGCGAGTCAGCGTCTCAGCGACCGGATGTTCCCGGAACAGACAGAACCAAGCGGAGAATCCTGGGTTTGAATCTGCCTGTATATACTTGAAATAAAACGCTGTTTGCTGTAGGTAAGTGAGTTTTTAAGGACCGCTATTCATGAATAAACGTAATAACCTTCAACGTGTCCGGCTTGAAGTAAATATTCTTAATTACCACGACTGCTAGCCGTTAGCCGGCTAGTAGCTCCGGTGCTAAATCGGCGAACATTAGCTAACCATTTGTTGACATTCCTTTCCGTAAAAACAGCTGTATGGTGGTTGGGCTGACACGTACATTTTATAACCCTGTTGATTAAATTTCAACAGGGTTGAAGAAACATTCTGTAAAATCAGCTGGAACGGGGCGTTATGGGTGCGCCTCCACTACTCTGCTCCAAACTACACATCATAACACGAAGCTTCTTTATTAATATGTTAGGAGAGCATTTTGAGGATATGAGCGTGAGATTTTAATGTGAAGGTCTGGACATTGTGAGTAATAAAAACCGGTCTGTTAAAGCTTACAAAAATGGCTCACTCAGCTTCATGTCCCTTTTATTACAATGATATTACCAACAAGAATGAGTCATTGTTTATCTCTGGGCTGCATTGTAATTAAATAAATACATTTAAACATCCCTGAAGTAATCTTCCCAGTGGATTAATAAAGTTTAATCAAGTTATCTGTAATTTGTCAAGTCAATTTTATTTATATAGCACAGTTAAAACAGATAAACTGTTATCAAGGTGCTTCACACACACAACATAAAAGAGGTTTAAAAAATTACAGAACAGTATCACACACTAATGGTAAAAGTTATGATATTAACAGCAGTAAAATTATAATAAAAATGTATAAGAACAACATTAAAATGAAAACACAGTAAAAAATATATACACTAAGTCAGTTCACACCATATGAAATACCAGAGAGAAAAGATGGTTTTTAGCAGGGATTTGAACATGTGAAGGGAGGAGGCCTGTCTAATGTTGGGGGGCAGGTTGTTCCAAAGTTTTGGGCCAGTGACCGAAAACGCCCGATCACCACGGAGCTTCAGTCGTGTTTTTGGAACCGCCAAGAGCATCTGATCGGATGATCTCAGGGCCCGCGATGGAACATATGGTTCCAGCAGCTCGGAGAGGTAGGGGGGAGCGAGGCCATTTAGGCATTTGTAGGTCAACAGCAGAATCTTAAAGTCGACTCTAGTTCGCACGGAGTCCGTGCGAAGGGAGGAGAGAACAGGTGTAATGTGCTGCGTAAGAGCCGAGCTGCTGCATTTTGGACGAGCTGGAGACGTGAGAAGGAGGCCTGGTTGATCCCAGCATACAGTGCATTGCAATAATCCAGGCGGGTTGTGATGAACGCATGGATTAGGGTCTCAAGGTCAGGTCTGGACAACACCGGCTTGAGCTTAGCTACCTGCCGCAGTTGGAAGAAGCTCTTCTGGAGAACGGAACCGATTTGTTTATCGAACTTAAAGCAGCACTGACATCATGTTTCTGCTTTGCATAAACTGTTACAAGATATATATATTTTAACATTGAACTATGTTCATTTTTGCAAACAAACTTATAAATATATTTAATTTTGATTTAAAATTGATTATAAACTTCATGCCGTGTTTATTCATGGGAAATCCGATTTCACGCGAACGCAGCATATGTGACGTAAGGAGACGTAGAAGCAGTCTGCGTCTGTCAGCAGTTTGCATGCAGCTCGCCTATTTATTTATTTTTTTAACTTGACAAATGCTGTTACGTTGTGTTGCCTTTGGGTGTTCTAATATCATCAGTGAACAAGTGAGCCTTTTCACTTTCCCAAAAGAAGAAATACTTCGTCTGGGAATGGAATAAATAAAGATGCCACCCCCCCTCGGAGCCTCCTCGCTTCCTGATAAGGTAAAAATCAAATAAATACGGGTGCAGACCTAAATTAGAACCTGCTGTTTCTTGTTCATCTAACTTTCTGCTTCCCAAACTGAAGACATTTAGCTCAAATATTCATTTAGATTGATAAATTTGTCGGGTTTTAATTAAATTGTCTGTCCTAATATGTAAATGCAAAACCCGAGCCCTCTACGTCTCCTTACGTCACATATGCTGCGTTCGCGTGAAATCAGATTTCCCATGAATAAACACGGCGCAAAGTTTAGAATCAATTTAAAATCAAAATTAATTATATTTATAAGTTTGTTTGCAAAAACGAACATAGTTCAATGTTAAAACATATAACGGTATATGTAGTGCAATATGATGCATAGTTACAAGATGATGTCAGCGCAGCTTTAAGGTCCGAGTCAAAAACCATCCCAAGATTTTTTACAGAACGTTTGAGATAGGGCTGGAGGGTGGTAATTTATTCCTTCTCTTTTACCTGCTTCTCCTTTCTGGGTCACTGGTGTCCATGTCCAGCAGTCACTGTGCAAGAGATGGGGGACACCCTTGACAGGTCTTAGTCCATCACAGGGACACCTGAACAGGTCTCCAGTTTGTCACAGGGACACCTGAACAGGTCTCCAGTCTGTCACAGGGACACGTAGAGAAAAATGAGACAAACAACCATTCACTCTCTCACCTAGGGACAGTTTAGAGTTACCAGTCAGCCTAACATGCATGTTTTTGGTCTGGGAGGAAACCCACGCGGCACGGAGAGAACATGTAAACTTTAAACTGGAAGACAAGTAGGCAAACCTGCAATGTTATCTCTGAGAAGAAACAGCTCTAACCACTGCTCCACTGTGCCGTCTTATGTTAAACATGTAAACTGTGTCGTCGCACCTAATTTGTAATACATTAAACCAAATTTCCTGACACAGTCCAATTGAAACAAGTTTATTACCTCAGGCAGATGATACTGGAAAATTTAACCCTACCCACTTCAATATCTTGCACCAAAAACATTCAGGTTTACTCAGCACTTTGTTGTGGACTTGTTCCTGTTTAAAGTGCTTTATAAATAAAATGGTATGGTATGGTACTTACATTCCCTGTTCCAGTCCAGAAAAACACTCATCTCCAAAATTACAAACATTCACTACTATTCAAACTCCTCAGTGACAGGGGATGTCTATGCACTGCTTGTGTGATGCTTTTATGTCTTTACTGGGTTTCTTTCTGGAACTTTAATTACCATTTTCTCTTTTGTCAGGGGGAAGGTGTTTGGGTTGCATGTGAGGACAGGAGTCAGCTGAGCCAGCCATGGCGAACAAGGCAGAAGACGTTGAAAACAATATGGTCAGTATGAAAGTATGCATCATAGCTCTGTCTGTTTCTGCCTGTTGTTATATGCATATTAGGTAATGATTAGCCAACTGTTATGGCCAAAATAAAACAGTTTCTGTGTCAAGGCAACAAGGACGAATCAACATACAAGACTACGGTAATACTTTATTATGAAGTGTGCAAAGACTTGAAACAGACAAGGAGATCTTCTCTAATGGGATTAAAACAAGACTATTCAAAATCTATTTTCAAGACTGTTAATACTAGATACCCCTCCTCCCATTAACTACTGGAGCTGTGCAGTTTTCTTTAATAACAAGGTTAGTGCTATACTGTATGACAGGTGCAGTTTCCAGCTCACAGATTATCACTGATAAATATACGGAGGACAAAAACGTTTGATTATTCTTCTCAATCGTTGATCTTCAAATCTGAACAAGGGTCATGTCTTGATTTCATGAACACACGCTTCTTTAAACAGGGTTTAAACTACGATTTAAAAAACCCTGAAAACTCACATTTGATGGAGTCCGCTCAGCGTAGCATCTCTGAGAGCTGCGATGAAATTTAAAGTATATGGACTCCAGAGTGGACAGATGGATGAACAGCACTACAGCCATATTCTGGTTCACAATAAGATCAGGCGCAGAACCCGTGGACACGTGTGCCACAGACCAGAATGAATGATTGACTATTTCAATAACATAGTTTAACACAGTTATTTATTTTTATCCCCAGATGATCCATCTTCTTATTTTGACTTCTCCATTTTTACTTTTATATCTATTTTATAGTCTTTGATATGCATACTTAACTGCGGAGCAACGGAACAACTGCTGGCCCTCTGATTGAAGGGACAAGAGGGCATTTTTCTCCTCGAATTTCCCCCCTCGGATTAATAAACAATCCAACTAACTAACTAGCTAACTAGCTTGCTGACTAACTCACACAAAAAGTTGGCACAAGATGCCCTTCCTGACACGAGCACCGAGCTTCCACAGCCCTCTGTGTGGAGCAGAGAGCTGCTGTCTAGGGCGCCCAGGGGAGCAGGTGGTGGGGGTTAAGGGCCTTGCTCAAGGGCCCAGAGTGGGGCAGATGAGGGTGGAGGCAGGTGTGGGTGTTTCATCTTTCCCACCAACATTTTGATGTTGTCGGTCTAGGGAGTCGAACCGGCAACTTTCTGATCACAGGCTCACCTTATCTA
>JBBPBX010004213.1:34996-46958 GCA_038048925.1 Garcialebias charrua | reverse complement strand
TCAACCAGTTTTTATTATTTATTATCCTTTATTAGCCAGTGGCCACATGTATTAATTAGGGGTGCGAATCTCTGTGTCTGGAGAATCGACTCGATTCCGATTTTGATGCACCAATTCAATTAAAAATCTATTTTTGATTCTAAAACGATTTTCATTGCAGGATCGATTTTTGATTCAGAATCGATTTTCGATTCTGAAACAATTTTCTATTGAAATCATGAAAAGATTAAACAATAGGCATGTAACGAGATCTCGTTGTACGAGATCTCGCGATATTAAACTCCCGCGATATCTCTTGTTGAGGGGTAACGTTGTCTCGCGAGTCGCTAATGCTAGCAGCCCCTAGCAAGTCAGCGTCACGGACAGCATGGCTTCGCTGGATGAAGTTGCTATAGAAGACGCCCCAACTACTGATGGAGGGTCCCGACGCTGCCCCGGATGTAAAGACACACTTGTGTAAACACCGGTGTGACCGGTGTTGCCAGATAGAGTCCCACCCACCCAAAGCACTCTTTACCCGCAAAAGTCAGAAGGAAAATCGCGGTGAACCGCCCAATCTGGCAACACTGGTGACGGCTGCAGATTCAGTGCTGATGCGGAAATTTAGCGCACGCATTAGTTAATATTTATGTTCAATTTTTGGAAAGTCCTGCGTGAATATCTATTTTTTTTAAACAAAGTTGAACGTTCTAAGGTCTAAGGAGATTCAATCAGTAAAATGAAGACATCAGTTGAGTTTGTAATACATGTTAAAACAGAATAAAAGCCTTTTTGCGGCATAAAACCAATCTTTGAAGTTTTCTTGAACTAATATTAAAATCTCGTCTCGTTCTCGCAAACTCTGTAATTTGTCTCGTCTCGTCTCGAGAGTTTTTATGTATCGTTACACCCCTATTAAACAATAATGTAAACAAATAAAACATTTATTAAAACAATAATGTATGCTTGTAGCAAACATTAATAATGTCAAATAATACAGTATAAATACAGTAGCCTGAATTGTGAGCAGATGGGTATATGAATAGAATGCAGCAGCTTTAATCGGGTCCCGGAGGTCACTGGTGCCTATATCCAGCAGTCACTGTGCGAGAGGCAGGGGACACCCTGGACATGTCTCCAGTCCATCACAAATAATTCAAAATACAAACGTAAACAAAGATTTCAGCCTACTGTATTGCATAAACATTTAACTCAAAATAAAATAGACTTCAAAATCATATTGCATTCATCCATGTTTCAAATGTGTATGGATGGATTTTGTTTAAAAGATTTGTTTGGTAAATCTTTTCAACAAAAGCCATCTATCCATCATCTTTACCCGCTTTATCCTTATCGGGTCCTGGAGGTCACTGGTTCGGGTCAGATTTCTTCTTCTTTCTGCCACCTTTCATTTTATGTATTCTTTCATATACTATGAGATATGGTTTTATTTTCTTTATCTTTTGGGTTTTAATGTAAAAAAAAAAAACAAGATTTTGGGGCTTTTAGAATCGATTCTGAATCGCCAGGACTAAGAATCTAGATTCTTTTAAAAAATTGATTTTTTTTCCTGCACCCTTAGTATTAATCTTACCCATAGATAAACATTTCCTGCGAAATCAAAATTTAATCAAGGCTCAGATGTCCCAGCTTTTCACCAGCCTTGAACGCAGCATTATCTTTGTGAATCTGGAGCTGCAGGAAAGTCTCAAACGTCACGTGCACAGCAGCTGATCCGTGCACAGCAGCCGATTTGTTCTTATGTATTTGTGCAGAATATTCCTACTTGTGCAAACTGAAATGTGTACATTTGTAAAACTTCGCTTGTGGATCTTATTACCGTACACGCTTGTGCGACTACTTCAGAGACTAATCTATCTATGTGTCTTTTGGGGAAAAATTAGCCATGCATTTATTTTTGTCTGTGCTTTTATTTATTTATTTATATCGGTGTAGTCAATAAACATTATTTTTTTAAAACAGAGTTCTAATTTTTTAATTTGTCAATTTTTTTTCTAATTCACAACCTCAGAGTAATTTTACTACTCATGTTCCTTTGGGGGAAAATCTGCCACATTTTAAAAACACATTCTAATCCCGTATTTATCATAAAATAATGCATTCGATGTTTTTATTTGTTCATCTGTGTAAATAAGCTTTCAGTTTTTATATTAGCCCACCAGATGTTGCGTCACTTTTTTTTATTTGAGAGCCTCTGAAAACATCAATACCCCCAGCAGAGAGACGTCTTCTCCTGCCAGAGGCGCTGCAGAGTCCCACGTCTCATCTCATCCAACAAAATAGTTTTTATTTTGGATGTAAACGGCATAAACCCACTTGTAATGTGCTCAAGTAAACATTTAGTACTAAAACGTCGTTCGACGTGCATGCAGGCTGCAGCGTGAACCTCCACGGCTCCGAGCAGCTGACTGCCATCGCTTTAGCTGAACACAGGAAGTCATTCCTGATGCAACCACGAGCTACCACAGCCCTCTGTGTGGAGCAGAGAGCTGCCATCTAGGGCGCCCAGGGGAACAGATAGTGGGGTTAAGGGCCTTGCTCAAGGGCCCAGAGTAGGGCAAATGTGGGTGCTTCACCTTTCTCACCAACATTTTGATGTTGTCGGTCCGGGGAGTTGAACCAGCGACCTTCTGATCACAGGTTCACCTTCTCTAACCTCTGCACCACCACTCCCCCTAAATATTATAAAGAAAATAATAATAAAACAAAAAAGGATAATTAAAAAAACAACTCTCTGTGTTTGAAGACTGGAAGATACGAGTAAGTTTGACTGAAAACGCTTCATCTTCAGCGACAGCTTTTTAAATTTGATGTTTTTTTTCTGGCTGAGGCAGCTCTAAAAGACTGACTAGTTTTTTGTGGAAATAATATTTTAATAAATAGTATTTCTAAGAAGCTAAACAAGGTGGGGATTTTTCCCCTAAGGGACATGAAAGAGTTCAAACTTTCTGTTCTGTGGAAACTCACGTGTGTGAAAACTCACCACTTTAACCTTCTTTGTTTTCCTCAGGTGATCCAAGGCTGGCTCTTCCTCTCCTCCCTTCTCTTGCTCTTCTTCTTTTCCTACATCTACCTCAAGTAGGTCACACATCCCAACATTTAAATCAGATTTTTAATAAATGTTTTACTGAATATGGTCACACTTTGCGGCTTGTTTCCAGTTATATTTCTGTGCTTTACGTTAGAGAGGTTTTCAAAACCTACAACGTGGCCATGGACTACTTCACCCTGGCGTTGATCATTTGGAACTTTGGAGTGATGGGCATGATGTGTATTCACTGGAAGGGGCCTCTGCGGCTCCAGCAGGCCTACCTCATCATGATCAGTGCCCTGATGGCCCTGGTGTTCATCAAGTACCTGCCGGAGTGGACGGCCTGGCTCATATTAGCAGTCATATCCGTCTACGGTAAGTCCTCTAGTCTGGATTAAGAACAAACACATGTTTTTTTGTGGCTTTAAGATAAAAGCTCAGTGAATTCAGCCCCATTTAGCCCCAAGAACTGTCTTTGGTCATGTCTGGCAGGCTGCAGGGGCCTCAGTCTTCTCAGTCTTAGGTTGCACCCGCCTGCAGGCTAAGTGGTACCACAGATACTGGACCTGCCCGGACCCTTCTTCAGGTTGACTGTGAGCCCTGCTTGCTTTACTGACTCGAGTACCTCAGCCACCTGCTGCACACGCTCCATCCAAATGCTGCTCTGGACAATAATCTCTCATCCGGGCGGGCATGTGAAGCATGAGGACGCAGAGCTCAGCCCCACCTGGCATGACTCGTCTTGTACAGGCTATCACTAGCCTGGTTAAAACCACACCCTGTCCTTCACTTCGCTTCAGACTAGGGTCTGGACTTTCTCCATAGAGAAACGATTTCTCCTGGAGATTTTTGAATGGACCAATCAGAGAACAGAAGGCGGAGTTTTGTTAGTTTAGCCTGGCGAGGTCCAGGCTATTCAGATAAATAGCTCAGAAACCACTCGGTGGATATTTTTTATGCTACCAGTGTGTAATTATATGGCTCTAATTTACTGACTGTTGGCCTAGATGAAACATTTGAGATAAAATTCGATTTTTTATCATTTATTTTCGTAGCGCACCCGAGGCTGTTTGGAAAATGTCAAACCGAAACTATTTAAATCCAGCAGATTTGACCATTTCGTGAATTGATTTAGGAACTGTTAAGCTCAGGAACACTTCTGATATAACGTCAGCTAAGAAATATATTTTTCTCAGCAGAGAAATAATAGTTTTTTACCTTGTTTTATTGAAAATTCCTTCGTGGCGGCAGCCATTTTGAATGACGACGTCAGTCGACGTCGTTCAAAACTCCGCCTTCTGTTCTCTGATTGGTCCGAACAAAAATCTACCGGAGAAATCCTTGTGGATGGGGGAAGTCCCAGACTGTGCAGTGAAGGGAAATGAGAATTGAGCGGAGCTGTGCAGGAAGGCGAGGGCCAGGCTAGGCTATCACTAATAATTAAAAAAAGGGGGTACATGAGCACTGCGTCAGGGTGCACCTAGTGACCATTTTAATCACTTGGCTGGGCAGAGATTATCATGAGACGGCTTTTAGTGGACATTCCTCCGCGAGCGGTTAGGCGTGTTGATGTCATAGTGCAGTGAGGGATGAGAAAACCTGGAACCACTGGATCACCTTTAATAGTTCATTTATCTCTACGTCTTTGCAGCACGATGTCGTCTGAATGTGATGTTTTTGTTCTTCTCAGTATTTTGTTGGACTCTTTGTGGTTTTCCTGATTCATGTTGCTTTTCTTGTCAGATCTGTTGGCGGTGCTCTGTCCTAAAGGGCCTCTGAGGATCCTTGTTGAGACGGCCCAGGAGAGAAACGAGCCCATCTTTCCAGCTCTCATCTACTCTTGTAAGACGGACACTGATTGAAGCCCTTTATTACATATACACATATAAATGGAATAAAACTGAGAAAGAACAATTTCTTAGCGTGAGGGAAACAAAGTGCTACCTCTGCAGCTTTTTAGCAAACGCCTCTGTATTGCACGCTGCTACTAGCTCCAGTTAATCCCAGCACCCTTGTCTGTTTTGTTTTGTTTATTTATTTTTACTTTTAAAGCTGCAAAACTTGAACCTCTCTCCTCCTCCTCAGCTACGATGGTGTGGCTGGTGAACATGGCAGACTCTGACAGGCCAAAGAAGAACTCAGCAGCAGCAGGATCAGCCCAACAGGAGACACCAGAAGGTTAGTGAGGAGACAACAAACGTCCGACAGGTGGAAGTCCTTCATCCCTCTGGGTTCTGACTGACTTCATTTATCAGCAGCTGTGGCGTCTCCAGCGCCTTTGAGTCTGTCCCAGGATAACGGCGGCTTCACGTCCTCCTGGGTCCGACAGCAGCAGCACCAGCTGGGCCCGCTTCAGTCCACTGACGAGACCAGACAAGAGATCCAACAGATGCCGTCTGACCGTCCCCCAGTTGAAGACGACGATGAGGAGAGTGAGTGCCGAATACTCTTTTAGTTTAGATACAGTATTCTTTACGACTGTTAAACGGGTCAACCACTTGAACACGTGACTCTTTTTGTTTTAGTCTTCATGATCATTTAGTCTTAGTAAAATGTCATGGCACCTTGTATGAGTTCTAGGGTTCACATGTGGACCTGTTGCATGTTCTGGCGTTGAAGTTCAAGTCAATTATATGGTAATTTGCATCACATGTGGTACGTGAGGTGGAATGAAATTATGTACACATGATCACAGTTACCGGTACTCCCAAAAATAACAAAATATAAAGTATAAAAAGAAACTGTAAATAAGGACCTAA
Source organism: Garcialebias charrua (assembly GCA_038048925.1). Lineage (NCBI taxonomy): Eukaryota > Metazoa > Chordata > Actinopteri > Cyprinodontiformes > Rivulidae > Garcialebias > Garcialebias charrua. The sequence continues at coordinate 41,168 of JBBPBX010004213.1, read as the reverse complement.
GATATACGCTAAACAAACGCCAAACGGTGCACTAAAAGATCCAAGATGTACACTAAACACTAATGATGTAAAACAATACGGCGTAACAACAACAGCAGCCTGAACATGAGTCTGTAGTGAGCAGATGGTTATGAATGAATAATAATAAATAATAATAAATTATGAATGAATCAGCAACATGAGATCAGCAGCATGAGATCAGCAGCATGGATTATTCCTATGTCACCAATTAAAATGGCAAAACAGTGATTTATTTTATTTTTTCCTTAGTGAGTATCCTCAGGGTAGAAGCTGTTCCTCAGTCTAGTGGTTCTACACTTAATGCTCCTCAACCTCCTTCCTGAGGGGAGTGGGGCAAAAAGTGTGTGTGCTGGGTGAGTGGGGTCCTTCATGATGCAGGTGGCTCTCTTCCTGCATCTGGAGGTGTAGATGTCTGAGACTGACTCCAACATCTTCTGTGCAGCCTTCACCACTCTCTGCAAAGTTTTTCTTTCTGCAGCTGTGCAGCCTCCATGCCACACGTTGATACTGGAGCACAGGATGCTCTCCACGCACAAAACAAGTTCAAACAATCAATTCAAACAATAATCTTCCATAAATAACAGAGCAAAAGAGTAACTTTTCACAATCAACAAATAATTTGTACATTAAACACTTAACTAAGAGCTTTAGTATTTTGTTAACATATTTGACAGCAGGAGAAGATTTTTATTTACTTTTGCATCTACCCACAATACCTTTGAGATCAACCAGTAGATAGCGATCTATGTTTTGGGCACCGCTGCTCTAAACCAACAAGAACCTGTTGGTCTCTACACGTTCGTTCTGGATTGTTGATGGTCTGAGCCTGAGTCCAGTTAGCGGAACGTGTAAAATCCCAGTTTGTTTGCCGCTTTTCTTCCCCTCACTGTAATCATCCTGGAGCGTCCTGCCCTCTGAACACATCTAACATCTCCACCGTGTTTTACAGCTTTCTGTTTCTGTGAAATTGTTGCGTTGCCTTCTTTGGTCGGAGCAGATTAGGAAGCAATTATTTATGGCAGTTGCTAGTTTTCCTGTCCCCAGCAGTTGGGGCTCCTGTGTGTTTTTAAATCTGCGGTAAATACGGGGCCGGAGCTCGTTTTTACAGTAATTACAGTTGGCTGAGCTGAAACTGCTCGTTGTGACTCCACCCTGACTGTGGAAAGCTTCTGTGTTGTCAGGGGGCGTGAAGCTGGGGCTGGGAGACTTCATCTTCTACAGCATGCTGGTGGGGAAGGCCTCGGCCACAGCTGGCGGCGACTGGAACACCACGCTCGCCTGCTTCGTCGCCATCCTCATCGTGAGTGCAGCCACAGAAACCTTCTGTTTACTGTCACAGATGGAATATAATCACTAAATGTGCTTTGTGTTTTTGGACCTGCAGGGCTTATGTCTGACCCTCCTCCTCCTCGCCATCTTTAAGAAAGCTCTGCCCGCCCTCCCCATCTCCATTTTCTTCGGTCTGGTCTTTTACTTCGCCACAGGTAACTTGGTTCGTCCCTTCATGGATGAGCTGGCGCTACACCAGTTCTACATTTAGCAGGAACCTGCCCCGACGCTCACCTTCACAGTCCCTTCATGGCTGCGGCGCCCCACCCCCACGTCCCCGCCTAAGAGCTCGGGACGCCAGGACACGAGTCGTTTTGTTTTCTGGCACAAGGAGAGAGTGTTCCCCACAGCTTTTATTTTCCTTTTCAACCAAGAAGTGACGTTTGTCGCTGGGCGTGGACTCTGCCTGAGCGGGAACACTTCCTCAGAGACCTTCAGATCTGGGAGCTTCCTGTTCAAACCAGTTCTCTCTGATGGGGCGTGGACATCAACCATCGACCAATAGACTCCAGCGTTGCTAATTTATTTTTGTTTTTCCAGGACGTTTTCACTTTATTCAAGCTAGTTTAGTTTTCCACTTTTAAATAATTTGACATGTAAATAAATGTACAATTCAAATTCAAACGTGAACCGCGTGATTGTCTGCAGTCCCCCTCATTTATTTCCAGCAGCTGCTGGGTTAATGCTCTACAATATGTCTTGTTTTTGGCCCGTGGGCCAAACACGGCCCTTGTAAACATCTTATCTGGTCCTAGATGATGTGTTTAAATGCAAGATTTTTTTAATCAGCTCTCATTTTGCTTAAAAACTGAGCATGCTTGATTTTGTGCAGACACAGTGGGCAACTGTGAAGTCCAAACAAAATTTAAAATTTCAGTCATTTTTCATTTTGATGTGCACAGAGCAACAGAGATCGCCCAAACGTGACCTATCAAAATCTTGTTAAAGAACCTGCAGCCCAGAAAAGGTGTCTGGTTAATGTCTTGATTGAAAACGTGCCCCAATTGGTTTGGATTGAAATTTTAATTTTGGCCCCTTTTGTAACAAAGTTTGACACCCAATGCTCTTCAAAGGTCTGACCACTGATTTGTTTTAAGTTGGCAACAATTTTTGTAAAAAAAAAAAGATTAAACATTTGCTGCAGGCTAAGTAAAATAAGAGAAGATAACCCATCACAACAGTGTTTCTTAAATCAACTTCTTACTGGCTCTACATTTGAAATATGAACTTTGGTATCATTTTATGATCAACCATCAAATAAATTACCTGACAAAGAAGCAGCTGTTAAACACAAACAGCCGTACAAATTCAATGCTTTTCATTCTAACAAAATGAAGTCAGGTTCTCTGGACAGAGATAAAAATAAAAATAAACATTTGTTGAAACGTTTCGTCTTTTATCCAAAAGACTTCTTCAGTCTGAGGAGCTGCAGCAAACCTAGTCTTATAAACAGCACCTTCTCATAGTGGATCGACCAGTTTGACATTGACATCCAGAACTAGTTGTTCACATACAAGGAGGACCATCAGCCTAACAATTGCTCATTAGTGCTCTAACAGTTGATCGTTGGTGCCCTAACAGTTGATTGTTTGTGTCCTAACAGTTGATCGTTAGTGTCCTAACAGTTGATCGTTAGTGTCCTAACAGTTGATCGTTAGTGTCCTAACAGTTGATCGTTAGTGTCCTAACAGTTGATCGTTAGTGTCCTAACAGTTGTTCGTTGGTGCCCTAACAGTTGATCGTTGGTGCCCTAACAGTTGATCGTTAGTGTCCTAACAGTTGATCGTTAGTGTCCTAACAGTTGATCGTTAGTGTCCTAACAGTTGATCGTTAGTGTCCTAACAGTTGATCGTTGGTGCCCTAACAGTTGATCGTTGGTGCCCTAACAGTTGATCGTTGGTGCCCTAACAGTTGATCGTTGGTGCCCTAACAGTTGATCGTTGGTGCCCTAACAGTTGATCGTTGGTGCCCTAACAGTTGATCGTTAGTGTCCTAACACATGCTCGTTAGTGCCCTAACAGTTAATCGTTGGTGCACTACAGTTGCTCGTTGGTGCCCTAACCGTTGATCGTTAGTGTCCTAACACCTGCTCGTTAGTGCCCTAACAGTCAATCGTTAGTGCCCTAACCGTTGATCGTTAGTGCCCTAACAGTTGATTGTTGGTGCCCTAACCGTTGATCGTTAGTGTCCTAACACCTGATCGTTGGTGCCCTAACAGTTGATCGTTAGTGCCCTAACAGTTGATTGTTGGTGTCCTAACACCTGATCGTTAGAGCCCTAACAGTTGATCGTTGGTGCCCCAACACCTGATCGTTAGAGCCCTAACAGTTGATCGTTGGTGCCCCAACACCTGATCGTTTGTGCCCTAACAGTTGATCGTTAGTGCCCTAACACCTAATTGTTAGTGCCCTAACACCTAATTGTTAGTGCCCTAACACCTGATCGTTAGTGCCCTAACAGTTGATCGTTAGTGCCCTAACAGTTGATCGTTGGTGTCCTAACACCTGATCGTTAGAGCCCTAACAGTTGATCGTTGGTGCCCCAACACCTGATCGTTAGAGCCCTAACACCTGATCGTTAGAGCCCTAACAGTTGATCGTTGGTGCCCCAACACCTGATCGTTTGTGCCCTAACAGTTGATCGTTGGTGCCCTAACCATTGATCGTTAGTGCCCTAACACCTAATTGTTAGTGCCCTAACACCTGATCGTTAGTGCCCTAACAGTTGATCGTTGGTGCCCTAACAGTTGATCGTTGGTGCCCTAACAGTTGATCGTTGGTGCCCTAACACCTAATTGTTAGTGCCCTAACACCTGATTGTTAGTGCCCTAACACCTGATTGTTAGTGCCCTAACAGTTGATCGTTAGTGCCCTAACAGTTGATCGTTAGTGCCATAACAGTTGATCGTTAGTGCCATAACAGTTGATCGTTAGTGCCCTAACACCTAATTGTTAGTGTCCTAACAGTTGATTGTTGGTGCCCTAACAGTTGATCGTTAGTGTCCTAACACCTAATTGTTAGTGTCCTAACAGTTGATCGTTTGTGCTCTAACAGTTGATCGTTGGTGCCCTAACAGTTGATTGTTAATTATCTAACAGTTGATTGTTAGTGCTCTAACAGATAGTTAGTGCCCTAATAGTTGATCGTTAGTGCTACGTTGTTGTTTTTTATCCGTCCAGAGGACCAAACTTCTTTTTGTTAGGGTTTTTCTACCTGGATTATTGAGTATGCATCAGGTCACTTGTTTATTTGATGTTTTTAATTATAAAATTCTGCAGCGGTTTCTTTGCACCAAACCTGAGACACGGTGGTTGATTATTGATTTAGCAGCGTAGCGAGTGTACCTTTTAAATATCACATCCAGACTTTTCATAGCCTCCCAGTTCAACCAGTCCTGTCCAACTGAGGCCTTCTTCAGGGACAACAAGGAGGAAACTTGCTTCATTAAATCTCCTTCAGAGTCTTCATCACAGCATCTTTACGTTCAGCCTGAACACAGGATCACGTCTCGCTAAAGTGTCTGAGGATGAAACTACTGTACTGTAGCTAGAAACGTGTCGTTTGAGGCGTCCGCCTCCAGAATGTGCTTTGATAATTGCTGTTAGTGGTAAGTGTGTTTTTTTCTTTCAGCTTGACTGATTCTTCATCAAAGAGGAACACTTTTTGTTTCTTTATGTGGAAAGTGAAATCATTTTCTTTCATCTTATTGTTTGTGAGACTTCACGATGTTCTCTGCCCTCGGCGTCACATTTAAGAGTTCACAGCTTCAAGGAGGAAGTGACACGCAGTTATGAACTCACGCCGGAGAAATGTCGGCCATGATCTGCTCACCGCGGAGCAGCTGGAGAATCAGTGCCTTGCTCAAGAGCATTTCAATATTTGTCGTTGTTACTGTGTGACATTGTGGTTTTTTATTTTCTTTGAGCTTTTCCCTCTGTCTGTGCAGGGATTGTAACAAATTGTAAAACCTTTACCTGTCCTCGTTCTGCTCACCTGGTGCTGCTTCAGACTATGCTATGTCAAAAACACTGAGGTTATTTCAGCTGTGCACACATAATGTTTGTTTTTCACTGTGAGAGAAACTTTAAAACATTGATTTTTACTTTTAAATGACTTCCTGTTGGCTCTTAAAACAGAAACTGAGAAGATCGTTTCAAATGGTCTGAAACTGAGGGATGGATTTATTTTCATTTGATTCTAATCACAGTTTATAAAGTGGTATTTTAAAGTCATAACAGCTGTCAAACCATGATGTTTTTATGTTTTTGATATGCGTTTTTTTAATGTGCATCAGTGATAAAACAGGCGGTACGCCGCTGTCCCCCATTGCTGAGGGATCTGAATAGTGAATGTAGTTTTGGAGATGTTTTTTTGCACTGAAACAGGATAAGTACAGTAAAACCTAAATGTTTTTGGTGCAAGATATTCAAGTTGGTAGGAGTTACACTGTGGAGAACAGAGTTTTATTTTATTGAGATCTGAAGCAGATTGACAGATCCTGGAGAGCGGACGGATCATTTTTATTCACCACCAGGTCCAGTGGAGAAGTCTGGGGGTGGCTAATGGTGGCCTTGGCCCCCCTTAGATCAATCTTCTGCCACCCCAATCATTTGAAGAAGTTATACTTAAGCAATATAAAAACTAGAAAGCATAGTCCCCCCCCCCAAAAAAAAAATACAGGTAGTCCCCGAGTTACGATGCAGTTCCGTTCCTACGCCCGTTCGTAACACGGAAATTGTAGTAAGTCGGAAAATACGTCCAAACGGCACCTCATACATACAGTACTGTATTTTTACCAAGCACTTAACACATTACCCTACAT
>JBBPBX010004213.1:23444-34419 GCA_038048925.1 Garcialebias charrua | reverse complement strand
TCTCTTTGCTTCATGGTGGTGGGACAATAACCACTAAACATCATTCACTACCAAAAGTCTCCATCCTAAATATGAGACCAGCAGAGTCATGTTTTGTTGCCAACGATTAGTTGTTTATATTTGAACTCTGACAGTCTCTGCGGGCGTTGATACATTTTTACCCCGGATCTTAATGGAGTTAGGGGGGGTGATGGAATCTGACACAAGGTCCATCCATCATCTTTAATTGTTTCTTCCTTTATGGGTCATCAGGGTAACTGGTGCCCATATGGGAGAGATGAGACACACTGGACAGGTCTCCAGTCCATCACAGGGACAATCTCACCTAGCGACAATCAGAGTTACCAATCAGTCTAACATGCATGTTTTTGGTCTGTGGGAGGAAACTGGAGTACCTGGAGAAAACCCATGCACACAGAGAGAACATGCAAACTCCACCGAGAAAGGTCCCGGGCCGGGATTTGACCTGGTGACGTCTCTGAGAGGCGACAGCTCTACCAACTGATCCACCGTGCCGCTGACACCAGGTCCGAAGAGTCCGAAGAGAGAAAGTTAAAGTTCTTCGGTCTCCTGGAAAGAATCTGCGACTAAAAGCCGTGACGAGTTGACAGAGGAAGATGTTTAAGGGCAGGACATCGATCGGTTGAGAGTGTTAAAACTAAGTGAAGATCATCAGCAGATAATCTGTTCCCAGATGTTTCCACCAGGATCATTTATTTGTAATAAATGATCCTGGTGGAAACATCTGGGCTGCAGGCCTTTAGAATGTAAAAGCATAAAAATTATCATCAAAACTATTAGAAATATGAGTATTTTGACAGCCATTATAGCTTAAATGTTTTTTTAAGATATTAAAAAAAAGTTTATGTTGGGGAAACATCTGAAATAATCTGTTAATGTTAAAGAAGAGGACCAGCTGCAGCTTGTGGGACTCTGGCCTGCAGAGTCCTGGAACAACGCGCCTCTGGGCCGCGGCTGCTGGACACCAGCTGGAGACTCATGTTACAAGAAAACGGGTACAAAACTGAGCACAAACGACCAGCAAACGTGAACTTTTTTAAAAAACATATGTCGTTGAAGTTGGACGTGTGACGGTACAGTCGTCCGTCCATAAACTGTCTCCTGACCTGTCCAAAACTTCTGATCCACTCAATAATTTAATGAACCTTGATACACATTTGAACCAGTAGACGACATGTTGCATACACTTTCTCACTTGTCATGGCCGCAGCTCTAAGATGAAGGTCACAAACCAAGGTCAAAGATTATCCAAGGTCTTGGTTTGTTTGGGCCATGGCTGTATTCTGTGCGAGTGCGTCGACGGGTGTATAATGTGCCGTATGCGATACTCTGCATATTTGACGGCGCACATCATTTTGTGGACCGCATCGTACCCACCTCAGCCTGCTTCGTACCCAACCCCACGTTTACGATTCAATCTTCACTTTAGACACGACAGACAAATTTGGACCCAATTATTTTTAACCATTTATCATCGGTGTAGTTTTCAGAGCTGAACGTTTATGTGGTGCAGGGTCAAAATACAGCTCTAATGTTCTTGAGACAAGTTGGAGAAACTATTTTAAGATAAATTCTGTTGCTCTTTTGATCATGTTCAAACTTCAAGCAACAAAATTGTGAGTTTCTGTCACTCACACAGGAAAACTCTGAACCACAAACGTTTCCAGACGAGATGGAGACTTCTCCGTGAGTTCTGTCTTCCATCTCGTCTCAGGAGACGCAGCTCAGTCAGACGCCGGCTCAAGATTTCAAAGAACTGTTCCCTTTTTGCTTTTAGGGATGTTATCGTGCAACTTTATTATTTTGTACTTTTCATGCATTTATGTTATGGAAGGGTTTTCTGATTCAGAGTTTGTTACTGTTTTTTTTTTTAAATAAACGTTAAGAAAACGTTTTCACTGCTGGTCTGTAAAGTGACATGAAGCCTGAGGTGGAGGCACTTCAGATGGGTCTGAGCTTTAGAAAGCAAATGACTGAAAAAGTCTGCGGCCCAGGATCTAGCTGTAGGGTAGTTCTCGATGATGCCAGGAGGCAGAACTGAACTGTGCAGACCAGTCCAGACCCCGGACTGACCCGACCTGGAAGGGTTTCCAAGTCGGGCATAGTGTTAGGTGACAGAACTGTGTGAAGAACAGTGACTCGAAGCAGTTTGTCTTTGGGGGGAAATCAGCAAAGCATTTAATCGTGTCTGTTTTTATTTATTTATTTTGGTGATCAATAATCACTTTTTAATTATACAGTATATACTGTATACAGTATTTTTCATTCAACCTTTATTTAGTCAGGTAAATCTCATTGAGCCTTGTGGACTTATTTACAAGAGCGACCTGCTACAAACTAAAGAATGATGAACAGAAATGGTATATATATATAGCTGTTTATCATGCATAGGCTGCAGCATAGGTTAAAAAGAAAACCNCCATATATATATACCATATATATATATATATATATATAAAGCTGTTTATCATGCATAGGCTGCAGCATAGGAAAAAAAGAAAACCATTGAAGAAGATTTTAAAAAATAACCCTCCATGTCCAACAACTGAGCAACAGGAGTGAGTTCAGCTCTGGGTCTGAAGGTTCTGGAGTCTGGAGGGTCAACACAAATCTCCAGACTGGAATGTTTAAAAAAATAAATAATAATAATAAAATTGGATGCACTAATGGGGTAAAATGCCTTCCTTATAGGGATGGGACCAATCCGATCCAGTATCGGTATCCGATACCAGCATAATTTAAGTATCGGATATCGGATCCAACCTGCCGATATTTCCGATCCATCTTCAAAGGGCACTTGTGTTCCATCACATTCTGTGACTGTTGTCTTACTCTTAACATTGTGTGAGTTAAAGCCAATGAAGACACTGTTGAGCTTAACAACAGGAAACTCACATACTGTAACAGCACATAAAGAGGCAAGTCTACCACATACATGTCCTTCTCACTCATGGTTCAGTTGGAAAAATTAAAAAACAGCTAAGCATAATGGGAAAGACAACAAAGCCACTCCCCTTAACCACTAAGGAAGTGGATTTTGTTGTCTTTCCCATCATGCTTAGCGTTTTTTTTTAGTTTTTCAAGCTGAACCATGAGTGAGCCGGACATGTGTGTGGTAGACTTGCCATGTGTGTTGTTACAGTTTGTGAGTTTCCTGTTGTTAGGCTCAATAGTGTCTTCATTGGGTATATCTCACACAATGTTAAGATGAATAATCTCAGTACAAATATTTCATTATACAGGTTCACGTACCTGAACAGTTTCGGATCAGAAAAGTATCGGTATCGGTCGATACCTAGTTCTTAAGTATCGGATCGGAAGTGAGAAATGTGGATCGGTGCATCCCTACTTCCTTATAGTTTTTTTATTTTTTATTTTTACTAATTTACCACGAAATAAATATTTTATCAATTAAAAAAAACCTGAAATGTGGAGTCTTTTTTACTTAAAGCCCTTAAAGCATATGTGGCAAACAGAAGGTCCGGGGGCCAAATGTGGCCCTCGTTGACATCTTTTCTGGCCCCCAAGATGATATGTGAAACGTAAAATACTTCTATCTCTTGAATTTTTCCAGTCATCTTTGATGATGATGTCGAAAACAACAGAGAACATCAAATGAGACCAATCGAACTCTTGTTGAGGAACCTGTGACCAAGAAAAGATATCGAGTATCTGATTAGAGTACATTCTGAAACCAGCCCTTAGTTTGAAAAAGGTTTTTATTTTGGCCTCTTTTGTAAGTGAGTTTGACACCCCTGCCTTAAAGAGTTCAAATAAAAACATTTAAATTGATGTTTTTATCTTCGACTGAAAAAAAAATATTTTAAAGCAATTATATTATATGCTAATTTTTTTCCATATGCATTTATATACTGTATTTTCAAAGATCTTTGCAGAATTATAGCTTTTTTATGTCCATGCCATCAGCAAGTTTGAAATCTTCAATTCAGTTCAGTTTATTTATAAAGTGCCAAGTCACAACAGAAGTCGTCTCAGGGCACTGAACAGAAACATTCATATATAAAATAATAATTTAACAATATTTATCTGAGGAGCAGACTGCTTTGAATTTAACTCCATCACAGAACTCTCATCTTGAGCAAGCATGAAGGCGACAGTGGAAAGGAAAACCTCCCTCACGCAGAACCAGGCTCAGGACAAGTGGCATCTGCTCCAACCGACTGGGTTTGGAGGAACAGATACACAATGGCAGGTCAAGAATCACATGTTAAGATAGAAATACTGTAGTATCAAATGAAAACTATTCACTCGTAACGATTCATTCATCGTAATAAAGTTGAAGCGTTGCATGAACGGTGCAGGATCAGTGATCCGGCTGGATGTTTGACCCGTTCATGCCTTTAACTTACACTCTAACTTAAAAAAACCCTCTTTCATTTTCACAAACTTTATTTGTGAGATGTAAACACTTTAAGCAGAGTTTATTGTGAGCATTATGCACGGACCCAGGCGGTGCCTTAACGAGGACATCACATGTATTTTCAGAACTTTAAGCTGGTTTGCTGACGACACAGTGACCTGAGGTAATCTGATAATCATCTTCTGACTGAAGACGCTGTGGAACACCTCTGAAGGTTTCCAGGGATAACTCAGCTGAAGAGATTACTGAAGGAGGGACGTCTGCTCCATGTGAGACGGGATTAGACTTCACTCCTCGGCCCAGACAGCCATCGACGAACACCTAAACACCCGGGAACATTTTAAAGACGCAAAAAAACAAGATGTCCAAGGACAAGCTGGAGAGCCTGGTGCAGCGCATGGAGGCGACGCTGTCGGAGATGGAGCAGCTGAAGCTGCACTGCGGGAAGCAGAGCGAGGAGCTGAGCCAGCTGGTGGTGGAGCTCCGGAGGGAGAACCAGGAGCTGGTGGAGAAGTACAACCAGCTCACTGGCGACATGAAGGAGGCCAAAGAGATCATCGAGCAGCTTCAGGAAACCAAGTACGCCTTCAACGCCAAGGAGCGGCAGGCTCAGAAGCTCAGCCGGCAGCTCTGAGGCGGTGGAGCCAGAATCCACGAAGAACACACCAGACGAGGCCTCCATGCTGCAGAACTCTGAAGAACTGGGTGGTCATGGAGGCTGAACTGGGCGCAGATGTTTTCTTTTACGTATAGATGTTTGCTCTCGGAGGGATAAAGCAGAGTAATTTGAACGTAGCGGAAATCCTGCGGCTCAGAGCTTTAAAAAAATAAACTGGTTAGATTTAAAATTTGAGGGTATGGATGTGGAAGAAGTGAACTCTGGGTAAAAAGTTGTTTGTTGTTCCAAAGTCTGAGTCAAATATTTAAGGCATTCTGCTCATTAGGCTTCTGTAATTAAAAAAACTTTCTTGGAAGAACGACTGTAAAGAGCTGCGTGGAGAGCAGCCTGGTTTTTAGTTTTTACTATGTGGTCGTCTATTTTTGGTTTTTGCAGAGCTGAGCGCTAAACTTAGATCTTCCTATACCATCAACATTTTGAGGTTCAAGACTTCAGGGTGCCACTTTCTGCAAAGAGCGTCAAAAATAGAACATGTGTTTTTATGCACGTGGTTTGTCTACAATCCTAAATTGCTGCTGATGTTAATAAACTGGATTAAAATCTAGATTTGAGAAATTTACAACCGCTCGTGTTGCATCATTGTGACTTATTCTGGTTCCACACATATCAGTCCATTTAATCCATTTGGTTCTACTGAGAACAAGAGCATGTGAGCCTGTAAAGCTCCAGCTCACAGTTTGAACAACACTGTGCTCCAACAGAACAGCCATGGGTCCTGCTGGATGTGGGATTGAGATTATCTACATCACTTTATTCTCAGGATCAAACTTCATCGTCATCAGATGCATTAGATCAGAGCTTTGTTAGACAGATATTTAGAGTCTGGATGGCCCAAGAGAAGAAGCTGTTTTTTGTTTGTTGGGCTCTTAATGTTCCTGAATCTTCTGATGGAGAACAGCAGGCCAGGATGAAGGTGGTCTTGGAGGATCCTCTTTACCCTGCGAGACAGCGAGAGCTGGTGATATCACCGAGGGAGGTGAGAGGACATCAAGTTGTTCTCTCACCAGTCCGGATCACCCTCTGCAGCCTCTTCTTGTCGGCAGTGGTGGAACCAGCATACCACAGCGTTCACCATATTGGTAGAACGTTGAAATTATACTTAGCAGAATTAAGAGTTGAGAGAATTAAACCAACAACGTACAGGTTGTCCCCGACTTACGAGCGAGTTCCGTTCCTACGAATTGCTCGTAAGTCGAAAATTCGTAAGTCGGAACCCGAAACACGTGTCACTCGTAAGTCCGGATTTTTGGTTGTAAGTCGGAAAATGTATGCCAGCGCTGCGCCGAACACCCGTTTTTCAACACAAAACGTACGTACTGGTTCATAAACATGCACAGAACTTTGTTTACAAACGGTTAGCTAACACACTTTCATCTAAAAACACATACCAGTGCTGTATTTTCTGTATGTTCTGTACAACTTTACTGTTCGTTAGTCCACTCGTAAGTCCGGAACCTCGTATGTCGATAACGTCGTAAGTCGTGGACAACCTGTATATTTAATTGGTACAACGATGAAATTATACTTGAGAGAATTAAACCAACAACGTATATTTAATTGGTACAACGATGAAATTATACTTAATGTTGTCTATCATGGTGCACTAAGATTCATAACTGGCTGTGATTATCGTACCCACCACTGCACCCTGTATTCACTGGTTAACTGGACATCATTAACCTCACGCAGACTCTTCCACTGGTACATTTCATCTTTAAATCACTTCTTGGTCTGCTGCCCTCATACATCTCCTCCTACATGTCTTTGCGTGAGTGCAGCTACAGTGTGCGCTCTCAGGACATGATTACCTGCAGTGTTCCGTCAGTGAGGACTGAACTTGGAAAAAGGGCCTTCTCCTACTCTGCTCCTGCTTCCTGGAATATCTTACAAAAAGATCTGAAGCTCTCGGCCCTGACCTCTCTGGATGGTTTTCAGAATCTGTTGGAATCCTGGCAAAAACCAATGCAGATATGTTCCTGTCTTTGATTTTTTTGTACATCTACCTTATAATGTTTTTGCTACTTTTTTGCTACTTTTTCTTTTCTTTTGTTTACTGTTTAATGTATTTGTATCATTGATGTTCATCATTCTTTAGTTTGTAGCAGGTCACTTTCGTAAATGAGCCCTCGAGGCTCAATGAGATTTACCTGACTAAATAAAAGTTGAATGAATACTTAGCAAAATCAGATGGCAAACCATTGAGAAAACAAAAAAATTCTTAATGCATAACGTTGCTTTGTTTTTTTGAATGAACTCAATTATTCTTTTTTTACAGTGTACTCTTTATGGAGAAGCAGTAGAAGGTTACCAGCAGCTTGGTTGTTTTGTCTAAATACTTTCAGAAAGTAGATTCGCTGCTGGGCCTTCACTGACCAGGAAAGGTTCTCTGAGATGTTAAGTCCCCAGAGCAGCGTTGTTCCTCCTGTAATTCACAATCACATCCTTGATTTTCCTGATACTGAGTGACATCCATGACACCCTGGAGAGACTTCATCTCTTGGCTGGTCTGGGAACCCTTTGGGAGTCCTTCCAGAAGAGCTGGAAGAGGAGGCTGTGGAAAGAAAAGAAATGTCTGGACCTCCCTGTCCAGCTGTTTCTCCCCCAAGACCTGACTCCAGAACAAGAGGATGGATGGAGAGATGAGTCTGGTTTCATCTTCTTGGGGATCCCAAGGCGTTCCAGGCCAGGGATGATAAATAATTATGCGTATGTGTGACCAAAGTGTTCAGAAGGTGTCCAAGTTTCTGGGATCAAACAGTACAAAAAGTTGTATATTCCCTTTTTTTTTAATAAACAACTTGCCCGACAATTATTGTTATCAATATATTATTATTGTGTTATCAGTCCCAGTTTTTTACTGTCTGATTCATAGTTAGTCGGAACAATAAGATACACTTAATCAAAATCAATACCTGCATTTGTCTTGATTTTGGGAATAAAAAACGTGTTTTAAGTGAAAATTTTGTGGAACAAAAATGCAAGTCTGCACCGAACTTTAGAAAATGATGGAGCAGCAGCTTCTGCTCTGATCACATGCATGTTGTGGAGAAGTGTTTTTTGTCGTAGTCCCACCCTTTCGACATTACAGAGGCAGATCTTTAAGATGTTTTTATTTTAATAATAAACTCAACGTGAGGAACAAAATTAAGACTGTTTTTACAGCATGACAGTGCTGACTTTAATAACTTTAATGTACTGTACTTATATTTTGCTGACACATACAAATTATTCACATGTCAGATTCAGAGCTTGTTGCTTGAGAATGACTTGAAATGTGGATTTTTGTCAACTTAATTTGAATTTGACAAAAAGTGACAGAACTCTCCCGTAGTGCCTCTTGCCTCTCGTTTTATTTATTTTATTTTTTATTCATTTCAAATTTAAAACACAAAAGAAACAAGTTACAAACCATATGGAGAAAAACAAAGATTTAAAATGAAAGGAAGCAGAAGAAGAATAAAATTCTTATAATATCTGCCCCTTAAAACAAAATCAATTCAAACAATCAATTCAAACAATGATATCCATGAACCAAATTAATAAATCATAACAATTGACCGATTTATAGTACATTTAGTATTTACCATTTATATACATCTTTTCAAAAATTTACTCTTAATCATTTTCTTAAATATAAACATTGACTTAGCTTTTTTAACATCATTTTCCAAACTATTCCATAGACCTATTCCATGTATTAAAATAGATCAAACTTTAAACTGGTTCTATACTGTGGTTTAACAAAAATGTCTGTTCCCTAACAACTTTTCCTTTTTACAAAATGCTTTTGAATATTTGAAGGTATGGTCTTGGTGGCCCTGGTGGGTGTGGGCGGTTGGCCTTGCTGCTGGCGGCCCTTGTGGTCCTGTCCCTCTCTGGTCTGGAGCTCAATAGGCCTGTCGGTCGGAGAGGTGTTTTGGCCTCGCTCCTTGGGTGGGCCCTGGGGAACTGGGGGGACCTGTTGGGTCAGCGGGAGAGCTGACTCCCTGCGGGAGCATTTGGTCCTGCAGTTATTTTCTCCCCATCCCTCACCGCACACCTCCGCCCTCTTCATTTCAAATTTAATACAGTACATGTAGGGATTTTGAGGCTCGGGTGTGCTGCAAAGTTTTTACATCTGTGTTGTTCAGAACCACCTGGGACTCAATTTTATTATACACCTTAGACATTCACTCATAAACATCCTCATAACATTCACATATAGGAACTTGGAGTGGGCACTATGGTTATGGGTGGCGGGATAATAATAATAATAATAATTAATTCAATTTATAACGCACTTTTCATTACTGAAAATCTCAAAGTGCTACACATATATTGAATGCTACACACATTCATAAACCGGTGGCGGCAGACTACCATGCAAGGTGCTTTCCAGTCCTACCGGGAGCAACTCAGGGTTAAGTGTCTTGCCCAAGGACACAACGACACATGGTGCGGGTCCCGGGAGTCGAACCGCCAACTTTCCGATCGGGAGACGACTGCCATTACCACTACACCACGGCCGCCGGGATGACACTACTCTCGCCTCCTGTACCTGTGCTCACTTACAATGATGCATTTAGACAGTAAGGGCTTGGGTTAGAGTTGGGGTGGAGGGGAAACTGGCATTATGTCTCCCTTTGCTCTTTCTCTTTCCTTTTTAATTGCACTTTACTACAACACATTTCAACAGCACATCTGGGGGAGGGGGTGGGTGTGTCGGGGTCTAGTGTTTTTTTTTTGTTGAACCCCTTTGCTCCCTGACGGCCATTCTGGGGGTGGGGTCTGGAAAAGTGGCAGACCGTCGGGTGTTGACCTGGGCTATGGGGGCCCTATGGGGGTTCGGGACCTGGGGGTTTGTCGTGGGCGGGGCTGGCACGGAGCTCTCCCTGGGGCTGCTTGGGCTCGGGTGTCCTGTCCTGACAGCTGAGCGCGGGTTGGGCTGGATCTTGGATGTCGGCTCCTCCCCACCCCAGAATGAATGGGCCTATCTCCTGGGTTTGGGTGTGGACTGCCCCATGTAGGGGGCAGGTACATGTCTTGGACCTGGGGGGTATAGAGTGCGTATCGGGATTATGAATGGAATGTGCCATTATATGTCTTTGAGAGACTGAGGGTGAGGGTGGGCTTGTGTGATTGTATCTGTGTATGAATGTCTATTTGTCAGGCCGGGACTTAGAGTGCCCCCTCTTTGATACATCTGAGGCTACTTGGTGTTGTGCTCCTGCCACGTGGCCCCCTGGCGGGGTATGCCCTTGCCTACCGGCGCGCTTGGGGCCCTCGGCATCGGAGGTTGGGCACTTAGGCGTATGTCGGCTCAGCCTGGTGGCTGCCTGGTGGGGCTGGGGTCTTCTGGTCCTATCGGGTCTGGGCCTGAGGGGTGAGCGTCCCTGATGCCCGGGCCTTGGCGCCTGGGCCTGGGGCTACGTCGGTGCAGCGGGCTCCGGTGGGGTCCTGTGAGTTTGTCGCTGTTGGCCCTGGGGGTCATTGTGTGTGGTCGCTGCAGGGCCCTCCCGGTTCTCCCCTATGGTCGGATCTGGGGGGTGGGTGAGTGGTTCGTCCTGTTCGAGTGGCCCTGGGGGCTCTGAGCTCAGGGTCCTTCTTGGGGTCTTGGGCTCTGGTACCCCCTTTGTCTGCCTCGGGTCTTGGGGGGCAGATCGCTGATGCTTCACGGTCACTATTGAATGTTCTATTAGAGAAGCCTTATTCATTTATGCATGCTTACAACCACACGCTAATAGATGCAGGGATACACACGCAGGTATCGTATGTTGATATGTAGATGGGTATATGACTGAATACGAATGTATGTATGTGTATATATATGTATATGTATATATATATATATGTATATATATATATAATATATATATATACAGTACAGTATATATACTGTGTATATATATATATAT
>JBBPBX010004213.1:0-14415 GCA_038048925.1 Garcialebias charrua | reverse complement strand
TATATATATATTTATGCATGAAGCTAAAGTATGTTTTACTCCTTCACTCCAATATTCACATACAGTATTTGCAAAATAAATGACAGGAAAACTATTTAACTACCGGTAGTTTGTTTTTGTTTGTATAAGCAATAAAGTTCAGTTTTATGTCAGTTTTGGTCTAAGGTTGAAAGAGCCACTGCAGAAGGACCAAAGAGCCACATGTGGCTCTAGAGCCACATGTTGCAAACCCCTGCTCTCGACGGTTCCCAGATCTTTGAGTATCCATAAATACCAGAGCAGTTTCACTTTTCTGAAACTCAACTTTCTGCACCAATTTCAAAAAAGTGGATTGTTAAAGTTTTAAATCTTTGTGTAAAAAAGTTAAGTCTGGTCCTCTGGACGTTCAAAAAACAAAAACAAAACAACAAAAAAACATGTTCTGTTTTTTGAATGTCTAGAGGACCAGACTTAACTTTTTAGAATTTTCTACCTGGATTATTGAGAATGCATCAGGATATTTTAAATATTTTTGGTATTTATGGCTGTTGAGCTGTTTTTATTTTGCAAGTTAAATCAGATAGACTTGAAAATTCCTCCCTGCCCATCAAGCAGAACTCTAAAGTACAAAAGATCCTGCAGAAGTCTGCCTGGACGCAGCTCCGAGAGTTTTTACCTGTTCAGGAACAACCCAGTCTGAAGACCAGAACTCTCCCAGATTCTGTTCATTGTTCAAGTTTCCCAGTTTGTTCTTATGTCTGTGGCAGCAGGACACGTTGGACTGGTACAGGACATGTTAGACTGGTCCAGGACATGTTAGACTGGTCCAGGACATGTTAGACTGGTCCAGGACATGTTAGACTGGTCCAGGACATGTAGGAGGACAGTTGGACATGCATCCTGACCTACCATCACCATTTAGTTCTGACTGCTCCTGCTTCTGGTCTCTCAGAGTTATTAAGAAACTAACAACCTTTGGAAAATCTTTTGTTGCTCAACAACTTGATGCCCCGTAAAAAATAGAGACATGACTCAGTAGTTGAGCAACAAAGTGAAGAAAACATGGAACAAAGTGGAGGTGTGCAGGTCTTCAGTGCGCCTGCAGCAGGTCAGTGAGTCAGAGGTTCTGTCAGGACGACCAGGAAGCAGCCGAGCCTCTGCTCCCTCCTGGATCAACGCTGTCAGCTCTTGTTAGTGTTGGATCATCGCGTGCTTCACAGGAGGTGCTGGTGGTTCATGTCAGAGTGCAACACCTTCAGCAGGTAGACGAGGCTTGCTGTCAGTGTGGGTTCAACCTTCCCTCCACCCTCCTGCTCTCTGTCATTTGGAGGGAACGTCGGGGCTGGCATTCTTCAGTGAAGGCTCGTTGTCAACGGCTGTTTGGACGTGTTTCAGACTTGACGTGCCGACAGGAGCGGTCTTTAGGCCCACGGGCGGGGTTCAAAGGTGACCACATTGTGAGGCACCAGCTCAGCCGGAGGGCTGCATTCTGTTGAAGTCGTAGAGTTTACAGTACAGTTTACAGTAGTATAGAGTTATTAGAGTTTACAGTAATAGATTTTTAAAATATCAGCTCTAACAAGGCGATGTCCTCTGTCGTTGAGGGTTTTGAACAGTGAACGTTTGTGGTTTTCAGTTCAGTTTATTGCTACAGCTCGATGTCACAGCAGAAGTCGTCTCAGGGTACTGAACCCCAAGGTGTAAATGCACAGCATAAAAAAAAACGGAATTACATTTGGAAAAACACAACAAAAACACAACAACATTTGAAAAAACGAAATTACATTTGAAAAAACAGAATGGCATTTGAAAAAACGGAATTACATTTTTCGAATGTAATTCCGTTTTTTGCTAATGTCATTCTGTTTTTTTCTAATGTAATTCCGTTTTTTTCTAATGTGATTCGGCCACTTCCGCTTCGGCCACTTCCGGTTTGGCTTAATGTAATTTCGTTTTTTCAAATGTTGTTGTGTTTTTGTTGTGTTTTTCCAAATGTAATTTCGTTTTTTTTAATGTTGTGCATTTACACCTTGGGGCCACCGTACTGAACAGAAACATTCACATTCATAAAAATTCAATTAGTAAAAGTTCTCTATCTGAAGCAGCAGATTGTGTTGAAGCTTCACTTTGTCACAGTCTCCCATCCTGAGCAAGCATGAAGGAGACAGTGGAAAGAAAAAAACTCCCTTTAACAGGAAGAAACCTCCAGCAGAACCAGGCTCAGGACAAGCGGACATCTGCTTCGACCAGCTGGGGTTGAGAGGACAGGAAGTGGAAAC
Organism: Garcialebias charrua; assembly: GCA_038048925.1. Lineage (NCBI taxonomy): Eukaryota > Metazoa > Chordata > Actinopteri > Cyprinodontiformes > Rivulidae > Garcialebias > Garcialebias charrua. The sequence goes on along the minus strand of JBBPBX010004213.1, from coordinate 12,157 downwards.
AGACAAAAACAGAATGGCAGGGCCAGGTGTGGTTTCTGTAAGAGAAAATACAAAAAACATGTTAAAATATGAATGATTACAAATACAAACATGTAGAGCAGAGCAAGTAAAGAAGCAGCAGAGAGGAAATGTGGTCAGTTTGTCCTCCAGCAGTCTAAGCCTATGGCAGCATAACTAAGGGATAGCTCAGGAAACCCAAACCGACCCTAAGGATTTATAAAAAAGGAAAAACTTACCAGTGAGCCCAGTCTTCAAACTGGACAATGTGTCAGCCTCACGGACAGAAACTGGAAGTTGGTTCCACAAGAGATGATCTTCCTCCCATTCTGCTTTTGGAAACTCTAGGACCCACAAGTAAACCTGCAGTCTGAGAGCAAAGTGCTCTGTTATGAAAATATGGAACAATAAGCTCTGTAATATAAGATGGAGCTAGGTTGTTGAGGGGTTTGTAGGTTAGAAGTAAGATTTTGAACTTAATTCTGAATTTGACAGGGAGCCAATGAAGAGAAGCTAAAACTGGAGACATGATCTCTCCTATCGGCTCTCATTTAAAAAGATGAGTGTTTCTCTGGACTGGAATTGAACAGAGAATGAAAGTAAATCTAAATGTTTTTGGTGCAAGATGTTCAGGAGCGGAGGAGTTAGGAGCGATTTTATCCACCACCAGGTGCAGTGGAGGAGCCAGGGGGTGGCCAATGGTGGCCTTGGCCTCCATTGATTAATGGTCAGCCACTCCGATCATACTTTTAAACAACAATATAAACTAAAAGTAGAGTTTCCTCAAATGACCGGGATGGTCAGTATATAGTATCGATGGTGGTGGCAATTTTGGATTTTGATGACGTGGCTATACCAATTTTTGACAGTGACTTTTCCTTACACTTAGATACAACCACACAGCAACACTGAAGTCAGTATTTGACTGCTCTGTTATTTAGGAGCAGCTACAGATGAAGATAAATTCAGCTATCAAAGATGAAAACAGTCGGCTGGGGGGAAGCTGTGATCATCGGCTGTGAGAAACACTTCAGCTGTCTTCAGTTTTATTCCGCTGTCTTGTTTTATCCCCAAACCTTGGCTGCTTTGTTAAAAAACACTTTTTTTTTTTAAATCCTCATTTAGAAACAGAAAGTCAACTTGGAGCTACAGAAATGAGTTGTTTTAATGTTTAATTTTCTGCTGATCTGAGTTTTGAAAGCAGTTGTTCAGCCAGGAGGTCTGCTTTTTAAAAATGTAATAAAAAATGGATTTGACTCTCGGAAATGAAAATCATTCAGAGGATTGTCGGGTTGTAATTCAGGTTATACAGAGAAAACATCCTTAAATGCATTAAATGCTTCTACTTCCAGCTGTTCTCTTCAGGAGTCTCCACAGCAGAACATCTGTCTGACAGACCTCGTCCTCCTCCACACCACCAGCCTCACCTCTGCATCCCTGGCACCAGTGTATCCTCAGAGAGAGTCTTCTCCACCGCTGGAGATATCATCACTGTGCAGAGAAGTGCACTTCTCCCAGAGCACGTCGATCAGATTCTATTTCTAAACAAAAATCTGAGGAGAATGTAGCTCACTTGGTCTGCAGAGTAGACTTTCTGTTTAGAGTTCACTTATTAGTCAGGGTCTATCTACAGGCCTTAAGCTGCTCTGCTAAGATGGGTGCATTTGAAGTTAAATGTTCTTCATTACTTGAATTATAGACTGTTTTGGAGAAGTCATATTACTGTTTACTTACCAAGCACTTAGAGTGATTCCTTCAGATGTTAAGTGTCAAGGTTAAAAAGGTTTCAAACTATTCAGAGCAGGGCACTTGGTGCACTTTATTTACTTTACAAATGCATGTAAGCTACAGTTTTTACTGTTTCAATTAAAAGAAACATGTTTTCTCACCACTTCTTTGATTCATTTTGTCCAGCTGTCGACTTTAAATCTGTGTCTACGTCCAACCAGAGCCAGGTATTGTGTAGTTGGTGCTTTTAATTAGGGATGGGGCAGATCCGATCCAGTATCGGTATCGGTATCCGATACCAGCATTATTTAAGTATCGGGTATCGGATCAAACCTGCCGATACTTTTCCGATCCAGCTTCAAAGAGCACTTGTGTTCAATCACAATCTGTGACTGCCCTTTTTAACATTGTGTGAGATAAACCCAATGAAGACACTCTTAAGCCTTACAATAAGGGGGTTCCCTATTGTAAGGCTTAAGAGTGTCTTCATTGGGTTTATCTCACACAATGTTAAAATGAATAGTTTGGGTGCAAAAGTTTCATTATACAGAGTCAAATACCTGAACAGTATCGGATCGGGAAAGTATCGGTATCGGTCGATACTGTGTTAATAAATATCTGTATCGGATCGGAAGTGAGAAATGTGGATTGGTGCATCCCTACTTTTAATTAGTTTTCAGTTAAATTATTTCAATCCAAGTCTATAACTGTCTCAAAATGTCACCAAAATCACTCTGTCCCTCTAAAATCTTTCAGAAAATCGCAAAAGTGTATTAAATTGTATCGTTTGCTGATATTGCAATATATATCGTATCGTGAGCAGAATATCGTGTATCGTATCATGAGATTATTGTATCACTACAGCCCTACTAATCTCTCTCTTTGCCTCCTTGTTCCTTTCAGGATTGTCCGGAAGGATCCAAAGATTTCCGGGAAGAACAGTGTTCCCAGTTCGATGGGGCCGACTTCCAGGGGAAGCGTCACAAGTGGCTCCCATATTACGGAGGTGAGAAGAGGGCGGGGCTGACCTGTTCATCATTTTATACTTTATTTAAACGATTGTCGTTTAAACAAACTGTTCAAGTTGGTCCGGATTAATGAATCTTAGCGGCTGTAGCATTTCTAAGTGAAGATCTTTGGCGTTTGGTTTGGACAGCTGAAAACCCCTGTGAGCTGAACTGCATGCCCAGAGGGGAAAACTTTTACTACCGCCACCGCAGCGCCGTCGCCGACGGCACGCCCTGCCACCCCGGGCGGAGGGACATCTGCGTGGACGGAGTCTGCAAGGTAATGTCCTGCGGAGGAGGACAGATAAATCCTGTGTTTTTAAAAACAACATGAGTCATCTTGCCATGAGCCCGTTCCCACTGTGATTCATTTAAATCAGTTTTTTAAAACAGTATTTTTGTCCCATGTCACAGAGCAAAGAGGGGGCGGACCCTCCGTCTGTCCATGTTGTGAGCACGATAACTTAATAAGTGAGGCACCAACTTCCATTTGGTCATGTGGCTACATTTAGACTACATTTATGAAAGGTTGCCACATCAAAATCCAAGATGGCTGCCACAAACTGACCTCTCTAATCCTTTGAGGAAAATACTCTTTCTAGTTTTTATTATGCTTAAAAGCATAGTTTCCTCAAATGATTAGGGTGGCTGAAGATGACTCTTTGGTGGCCAAGGCCACCATTGGCCACCCTGTGGCTCCTCCACTGCGCTCGGTGGTGGATGAAATGGCTGCCTCCTCCCTCTGCACCACCTTGGACAAGCAAAAACAAACAGCCATCCATCTTCAACCGCCTCTTCCTTTTCAGGGTCATTGGTGCCCATATCCACTCACCGTCTCACTGTTTGAGAGGCGAGGGACACCTGGACAGGTCTCCAGTCCATCACATGGACAATTTAGAGTTACCAATCAGTCTCACATGCATGCTTTTGGTCTGTGGGAGGAAACCAGAGTACCTGGAGAAAACCCATGCATGCATGGAGAGAACATGCAAACTCCACCCAGAAATGCTGGTGAAGATTCTCAGTCGTCCAGGACATGATTTAATCAAAAAAGGCGTTCAATACAAGATCAACTGGACTTTATTTGTTACAGAAGACATTTCGACCTCTATCCAGAGGGCTTTATCAATTCTATGAACAGACTGTGTACGCGTGGAGTTATAACAGTCTTAGGAGTCACGCACCAACCTATGTAAATTCACAGAAGAATGTCCCAACACAGGAGAGCCTCCTCCTCTGGACAAAACTCAGCTGTTCACCTCCACCTCACGAACAAGGGTCACTCATTTGAGGACCAGAATGTGCAAATTTTGGACCGAGAGCACAGATGGTTTGAGAGGGGTGTGAAGGAAGCTGTTTACAGGTAGTCCCCGACTTACGAGCGAGTTCCGTTACAACGAGGCGCTCGTAACATGGAAATCTCGTAATTTGGAACGGCCGCCACGTGTCTCGTAAGTCCGGAATTTCGCTCGTAAGTTGGAACGGTTTTGCTAGCGCGACTACAAACACTCGTTTTTCATCGAAAAACTGCTTATGAGTGCATAAAAATGATCGGAAACGTGTGTCCACATGTTTAGCTAACGAACTGTGGTGAAAAAACACAGAAAAACTCAGTATTTTTTGCGTTTTTTCCAAAAATTTGCCAGCTCGTAAGTCTGGATCCTCGTAAGTTAGAGCGCTCGTAAGTCGGGGACTACCTGTATATCAAGAAAGAACGGCCCTCGCTTAATAGAGGAGGAGGTCTGAGATTTCAACTTTCCAAGACTTATAACTCAGTTTTGGGGCTGATTCCCAGATGTTTTACACTGGATGGGAGCAGAGGTGTTTTGTCTGTGAATTAGACTAGCAAAGATTTTTGAGAAGCCTTTGCTGTTGGGTTGTGATGTGTGATTTGTCAATTTACATACAGTTTTGTGCCTTCTGTCAGAGACCTCAAGGGAACCCCCTACTGTTAAGGTGTGATCTGTCAATTTACATGCATGTGTTACCTCAGCTTGCAATTTACATAGGTTGGTGCGTGACTTCTAAGACTGTTATAACTCCACGCGCACACAGTCTGTTCATAGAATTGATAAAGCCCTCGGGATAGAGGTCGAAACGTCTTCTGTAACAAATAAAGTCCAGTTGATCTTGTATTGAACACCTTATTTGATTCCACCCAGAAAGGTCCCAGCCCAGGATTTGAACCGGTGACCTTTTCGCTGTGCTGCCCCACTACAAACATTCACTTTTAGCGACGGGGACATCTATGTACCATTTGTTTTATTTCAACAGTTTTAAAGATGTTAAAGGATTGTTTTGAAAAGCAGGTTAGATCTGGTAGAGAGTAAACCAGTGTTCCTCGTGGACTCCTCTGTTCCCTCGCAGCGTCTGGGCTGTGACTACATGCTGGAGTCTCCTCAGCAGGAGGACGCCTGCTTGCAGTGTGGGGGCAACGGCCTGTCCTGTTACCTGGTTAAGAACAGCTTCACCGTGAGCAACCTACCAACAGGTAAGATGTTCACACTTTACACACCGCATGTAGCCAAAATCACAACCACTGAACTGCATCTGAAGTGCAGCTAGTTCCAACATTTAGATTCTTTAGCCTGGGCTCATCTTTGCTTTGTTTTCCTCACAGGCTACAACCAAATGTTCATCATCCCCGTTGGAGCTACGAGCATCAGCATCAGAGAGACCGAGGCCACACGTAACTACATCGGTGGGTTTGACTTCGGTAAACAAGAAACTGTACAGAGTTCTGTACCCTGCTAAACTTGTGACTGCCATGTATGAGCAGCCATCAAGAACCTGCGTGGAGAATACTACCTGAACGGCCACTGGGTCATTGAGTTTTCCAGAGCGGCGCCCATTGGAGGCACCGTGCTCTACTACCAACGAGGGGCTGAAGGCGACAACGTCCCCGAAACCATCGTTGGCCGCGGTCCCACCACTGAACCGCTTGTTGTTGAGGTAAAATCTCTCGTAAATGTTTTAACTTTAATACGATGATACTGTGATAAAAAATTGAGTCTGGGCCCTCACTATAAAACCTGAGGGAACAGCATCTCCACCTGCAAGGTTCATCTTCTGAGGACCATGAATCTGATTCACCATCAACTGATTTGATCCATTTCATCGTTCCAGCTCATCAGCCAAGAGCCGAACAAGGGGGTGGAATACGAGTATTACCTCCCAAATGGACGCTCCAGAGAGGGCTACTACTGGAGCTACGGCTCCTGGTCTGCTTGCAGCAAAGAGTGTGGATCAGGTCCGACTGTAATGTCAGGTGTGTCTGCTTCAAACACACAGCTGCACTGAAGAAACTCATCTCAGATCTGTGTTTTCTCATCAGGCTACCAGACCCGCGTCATCTTCTGCACCATAGACAACGAGTCCTATCCAGACTACCTCTGTGCTTCTCTGCCAACACCACAGTCCAACCGCACCTGCAACCCCCACCCCTGCCCCCAGATCCACAGGTAAACAGGCTCTGACCCCCATCCCTGCTCGCTGTGACCCCTGACCCTTTATTAACCTGACTTGTCCTGAATCCGTCTTCAGTTTGGAGGAAGTTTTAAAAAAAAAAACAGAAAAAAGAACAAATAAACTGAAATTTACGGTGGCTCTAAGGTGTAAATGAACTATATTTAAAAAAACGGAATTACATTTGAAAAAACACAACAAAAACACAACATTTGAAAAAAACAAAATTACATTTGAAAAATCAGAATGATATTTGGAAAAACAGAATTACATTAGAAAAAAAAAAAACATTTTNTTTCCAGCCACTTCCGCTTTGGCTTAATGTAATTCTGTTTTTTCAAATGTCATTCTTTTTTTTTTACGGTAATTTCGTTTTTTTTTTTTTCAAATGTTGTGTTTTTGTTGTTTTGTTGTGTTTTTCCAAATGTAATTCCGTTTTTGAATGTAGTTAATTTACACCTTAGGGCCACCGTAGAAATTAGCAAAAAGAAGCAGAAAAGAGCTGAAGCGAACAGTAAAATGTTTGAAACGGATCAAAGGGTTTGAAGGATGTGGAGAGGTCTGTTCATTTTCAATGAGGAAAAATGTCCGACAAAGCTAAATGTTTCAAAAAGTAAATATTGCACAAGTACCAAAAGTCACAGCAGGAACATCCTGAAGGAGCTTTGATTCATAGACTGTAGAAATAGAACAAAAATATGGAAGAACAAGTCTTAAAACTGGACAATGTGTCAGCCTCATGGACAGAAACTGGAAGTTGGTTCCACAAGAGAGGAGCCTGAGAACTGAAAGATCTTCTTCCCATTCTGCTGCTGGAAACTCTAGGAACCACAAATAAACCTGCAGTTTGAGAGTGAAGTGCTCTGTTAGGAAAATATGGAACAACAAGATCTTGGATGTAAGATGGAGCTAGGTTGTTGAGGGCTTTGTAGGTTAGATGTAAGCTTTTGAATTCAGTTCTGAACTTTACAGGGAGCCAGTGGAGAGAAGCTAAAACTGGAGATATGATCTCTCCCACTAACTCCAGTTAAGACTCTGGCAGCAACATTTTGGATCAACTGAATACTTTTTAAAGAAGTATTTGGACACCCAGATAACAAACCATTGCAATAGTCCAGTCTAGACGTGACAAATGCATGAATCAGTTTTTCTGCATCATTTTTAGATGTTTCTAATTTTAGTGATATTACGCAGGTGGAAGAAGGAGGTTCTAGTAATGTTTTAATAAGGGGGACACCAAGATTTTTAACTTTAGAGCTGGAGACCAGATTAATGCCATCGAAGGAGGGAGAAAGAGTGAAAAATGTATTCCTAAGATGCTCAGGTCCAAAAACTAAAACTTCAGTCTTGTCTGAGTTTAAAAGCAGAACATTTAGGGTCATCCAGGTTTTTATGTCTTTAAGACATGCTTGTAGTCTAAGTGATTGGATTCATTGGGTTTCATGGACAAATAACTGAGTATCATCAGCATAACAATGAAAATCTATCCCATGCTGTTTAATAACTTTACCCAATGGAAGCATTTATAAAGCGTATTGGTCCGAGCACTGAACCCTGAGGAACTCCATGACTAACTTTGGTGTATGAAAAAGATTCTTCATTTACATCTCAGTGGAGTGAATGATTCATGCAGTCTGGACTTTGAGAAAACACGTTGCAACAAAACCACCTCTACTTCCTCATGCGGTGTTTTAATGTTCATTTTCTGACTTTCAGCTGGAGGACGGGGGAGTGGCAGCCGTGCTCAGCCACCTGTGGTGGAGGCTCTCAGGTGCGAACGGTGCAATGCATTTCCCATGATGCCTCTGGTCCCCGTGTGGTGGAGGATGCGGTGTGCGCTCCCTCAGCTGCAGCTCCTCCATCTCTGCGGAGCTGCAACGTGCACAGATGTGCAGAGTATCGTGTGACTGGATGGAGCGCGGTGAGTGAACTCCATGCCCCAGTACAAGTACTGACGTACCTGCCTGTTAGCAAAATATCTCAAACCAGGGACATAGATTTGATTTAAACTCTCAGTAAGTAATCAGTGGAGGATTGTTCTAGTATTTATAGATTTATAAAACTGATTGTCACATGAGAAACTATAACCTGAAGCTTGAAGACAGCTCGCCTCGTTTTCAGTCTGAACGCCTGATTGTTCAAATAAAAGTGTGTGTGTGATGTGCAGTGGTGGGATGTAACTAAGTACAAATACTTTGTTACTGTACTTAAGTACATTTTTCATGTATCTGTCCTCTACTTAAGTAGAATTAAATGTGGGTACTTTTACTTTTACTGCACTACATTTTACATGAAGTATCTGTACTTTCTACTACACTACATTTCTATAATGTGTTGAGTTACAAGTTACATTCACGTTGCAGCTTTTTGATTTGTCGTTAGTTTGAAAGTAACTGATGTCGAGAGGGAGTTGGTCCATTGAATCACTGCAAAGTGGACAGGTAACATTAGACCTGCCTTCAAGAAGAGCTGGACCAGTGATGTATATTCTAGTATAAACGTCATTGAGCTGGGAGCACCCACAGCACCACTAACATACCAAAAATCGATTCCACCACAAAGATTCAGTCAGAAGATACACAACATGGCCTTATTGAAAGACTATTGAAAGACTATTGAAATATTATTGAAAGACTATTGAAATATTATTGAAAGACTATTGAAATATTATTGAAAGACTATTGAAATATTATTGAAAGACTATTGAAATATTATTGAAAGACTATTGAAATATTATTGAAAGACTATTGAAATATTATTGAAAGACTATTGAAATATTATTGAAAGACTATTGAAATATTATTGAAAGACTATTGAAATATTATTGAAAGACTATTGAAATACTGTTCAGTACAGCAGGACAGATTCTCTCTCCCAAAAGAGCCAGACTGGACTCAAAAAACTTTGAAAACCAACTTCTTCTGAACTTGAACAAGAAATTCTTGCTGTAATATTAAAACATGTCAGTTCATGGATGTCAGGAGACAAGAGATGTCTGCAAATGGCTCAACACTCAGGTCCAAGTTTTGAAAATGGTGTCAGGAAGTTAAAATATTGTTCACTATTGACCCATTACAAAGTTGACTAGACAGTATTTTAACTAGAGTTGATGACAAACTGTTGAAATGATCAGAGCCTGTTTCTTTGCTTGGTCTAATGCTCCTTTTTTCAGGCAGACCACTTTTACTTCAATGTGTTTACTACAGTTAAAATGACACGTTGGTTTTACTTTGTGTTGAATAAAAACTTTCAAAGGTATAATCATTCCTTATTATTCTTATTTTGCTTAACATTTAACTGCATGTCATCACTGAAATTCTGATGCACAGAATCACAAGTCTAAGTGTGAACTGTGTCACAGAGTAAACACAATAAAAACATGTATTATCTGCAGCATTGTTCATTAAAACAACACTATTAATGTACAGTATTATAGAAAATATACATACAGTAGGTACACTTAATGATATTGTAGACCATTGCATTAGTCAATACATTCAGCAAGTACTTTTACTTTAATACTTTAAGTATTTTTAAAAGCAAGTACTTATTTACTTAAGTAAAAACATTATTATGGTACTTCTACTTTTACAAGAGTACATAATAGTACATTTTTGTCTGTTTATTTGTACTTTTACTTAAGTACAGTGTTTGAGTACTGTACTTTCTCCACCACTGGTGATGTGTGTGACATGTGTGTGTGTGTGTGTGCAGTGCTCAGTGACCTGTGGCTCAGGGGAGCAGACTCGGGAGGTGACCTGTGTGGGATCAGCTGGTCTGAAGCTGGAGCAAACCTCCTGCAGGACTTTGCTGCGCCCTCCTGCCGTGCAGCCGTGTGAGATGCCCGCCTGTCTCCATCACATCCAGTGGCTCGTGGGGGTGTGGGGTCTGGTGAGTCCTCGTGTGGCCCCTGAGACGTTGCTCCACCTTCTGTTGAAGTGACAAACACTGACCCGGGGGAACCTGTTTGGACTTTTCTGCAGTGCTCGCAGAGCTGTGGCTCGGGGTCACGAGAGCGCCAGGTGATCTGCTCAGACCAGGAGAGGAACCTGTACCCCGTGGACCAATGTGCCCCCCACCCAAAGCCCCCCACAGTGGAGCGCTGCAACATCCAGTTCTGTTTCCGCCCCCAGGGTAAGCCTCGTCGTCCTACAGTCTGAATGTTTCGTACTGGTGAACGCACATGAATTAGTTTAGTTCATGCAGATTTAACAGTTCCTCCCTTCAGAGATGATTTTTAGGAAAATCTTTCTGTCAGAACAAGAGAACAAAGTTTCATCATCATTTTTCCTGATCACTAGAAGAATCAGACCATTCTGGATTGAAATTAAGTACAGGTACCGAGTTACGACGCAGTTCTGTTCCTACGCCCGTTCGAAACATGGAAATTGTCGTAAGTCGGAAAATACGTCCAAACGGCACCTCATACGTACAGTACTGTATTTTTACCAAGCACTTAACACAGTACCCTACATATTTATCAAAAACACATACAGTACATTTGGAGCCATAATGAAGGGAAAAAAAGAGTTAATTTCTTACTGGGAGCTGGTCAATTCTTCCTCCGGCTGTTAGCATGTTAGCTCGTGCACCTCTGAGCTCCTTCAGCTTTACGCGGTCCACAGCGTTTAAAACGACGTCTGTTAGCATGTTAGCTCATTGCTAGCATGTTAGCTCGTTGCTCAGCTGTAGCCTGTCTGCCTCGTAAACCTCCGCTCAAAACAATAAGGTCTCCTGTATTTCCACGCGCGGTCCAGCAGTCCAGAGTTAGCATATTTAGCATATTAGCCCCTCCTGACCTCCTCTGCTCCGGTCTGCCTGAGGTCTCCTGTAAGTTTCCAGCACGTCAAGCTCCTCCCTCCCTCCTGTAAGTTTCATTTCGGTACCGTATTTTCTGGTCTAAAGGTGCATAAACCACGTAACTTGAAACAATGCTTTTCAATAAGGGCGTTCGTAACCGCGAAACGTCGTAACTCGAGACAGTCGTAACCCGGGGACTACCTGTATTTTCAAAATCACATATTTACCAGTGAAAATTAAAATGTACTCATTTATTAGTAAGTAGTAGTAGTCACTTTTAAACACTGAGCATCACAAACTGCATGAAAACAGTTTGATTCTGAAAACTGGTGGAGTTCAGAACCTGCACTAAAACATTTTACAGCAACGAGCTTTCTAAAAACCAGAAGGATGAACAGGCAGAGGTAACTGCAGTTAAAGCTTTAAATAAAACAAGTGCAGTGTTTGAGCAGCAGTCAAACTGTCTGCAGCGTGGCTAACGACACAGGGCAGGTGGGGTTCCTACCTGCAGAATAAACACAAATATACACAGGTAGGTTGTGGGGGTGGAGGAGTGAGGGGCTGAGCCCCCAGTCTGGCTCTGTGTAGTAACGGCCCTGGTGGAAGAGCAGCAGGGAGTGGATGGTCGTCTGTTTTCCTTCGCCCCGTCGTCCTCGCCACAGTTTGAGGGTTCTGTTGACCCATCGTGTTGTCTGACAGGTGAAGCTGTAAAATGTTTGATCCTCCATCTTTTATTCTTCGTTCAAAAATCTGCTGGAGCCTGTCTGTCAGTGTGAATGGAGCAGGGACCTGGACTGGTGAGGTCGTCTGCTTCTTCTGGATCCTAAATCTCTGCAGAGTCAAGACGGCGTTAATAATTCCTGCTGCATGTTTGTCACCGCCTTGTTCCAGTTTTAGTCTCAGTCTCCACCACAAACAGTCAAACAACAACACAACTTCATGGTTCTGTTTTCTGTCGTCTGCAGCTGTCCCCAGCATCCAGGACCCCCGAGGACACAACGACTCCCAGACCGGCTTTCAGACATACGTACCAGATCAGGAAACAGGTTAGAATCCATCTTCCATCTCATGAGGAGACCTTCAGCATCATTAATCACTTCAGTTGGACTGGATGTGACAGTTTACCACAGCAGTTTTGTCCTTGTTGACGAATGAGAAAC
>JBBPBX010004212.1:66924-77989 GCA_038048925.1 Garcialebias charrua | reverse complement strand
TGGGATGCCTTTCGCTGTTGCATTCAGAGCACTGGATTATGGCTGTGCAGTTTTTTGCTACATGCAATGTGGAGGAACAACATTTAAAGCAAACGTGATTCTCCTTCAAGAAGCTCTTACGATCTTCAATGGACTTCTCCCTAAATGCTCGACATTTGCGTAGAGGATGTGGCTTTTTGTGTAGAAGACACACTTTATTGCAATCATCAGATTTTGAAAAGGGCTCATTTGTTTTTGACATCATTTTTGCGATAACCTCAGTTTTGTGTGTAGAAACCTCTTTGTGTTTGTTTGACTTCCAAGTTGTCCTCTCAGCCTTTGGACCAATCTCCTCTTGAGTGTTGAGGTTGAAACTTGGGTCGTTCCGAACGCTTGCTTCTTGACTGATGAATTCCACAAAGTAACCAAATGGTGGATATGAAACATGATGTCTTTGCTTGTATGCTGAACCTACTGATGCCCATTTTTCCTGTAGGTTAAAGGGGAGCTTTCGCAGGATCGGATTGATACCTCTTGAAGTGTCAAGAAAGGTAAGGCCAGGTAAGTCTCCTTCATCCTTGGCTGCCAGGAGTTCGCTCAGTAGATCGCTCAACTTAATTAACTTGAAATAGTCTTGATTTGTTATTTTAGGAAACATCTCAATACGTTTGAAGAGAGCATCTTCTATAATTTCAGCAGAGCCATACGTTTGGTCAAGCCGGTTCCAAATCATGGTCAGTCCTGCATCTGGACGGTTTATGTGAATTGCTCTAATTTGCTCCACATGTTCAGCTGAATCTTTGCCTAGCCACTTAAGCAGAAGGTCCATCTCCTCGTTGGATGTCAGATGTAAACCGTGGATGGCAGAATGAAATGATCGTTTCCAAGCTCTATAGTTCTGAGGTTTATCATTAAACTTGAGTAAACCTGTAGATACAAGTTCCCGTCGAGCCAGATAACGTACAAAGTCAGTCATGTTTGAATCATTGAATTTAGGATTTGAATATGATGAATGAGGGGGATGACCACTGTTGTCCACTTGTGGCATGGAGGGTTGCATTGGAGTAAAATGGTCGTGCTCAAACCGGACTGTATTTTTCTCATGAGTGAGCTGCTGGTGAACATGAGGCTGCTGAGGAGTCTGGCAAAAGGACTGAGATGCAGAATTATATTGAGTTGGGATGAACGGCTTAGCATCTGGCATAAGGTGCATGGATGAAGCATCAGTATCCAGCTGTGACTTAGAAGGAAGATAGACTTGTTGATGTTCTACATCCGACTGTTGACCTTGGTTGAAAACATAGTCTTTAGTTCGTTTAATGGCTTCTAAGGGAGGTATTTCCCTGTTAAGCTGATTAATGGATGGAGTTTTTCTCAAATCTGCAGCTGTTTCAAGTGCTTCAGCTTCAGCAACAGCTGCAGCTGTTTCCTTTTTGATGCTGAGAATTTCCATTGATGCTTCCAATTTGGCCTTTTGAAGTTTTAAATTAGCCTCCTCTTCAGCAAAAGCGAGGCGTGCTTTTGCTGCTTCAGCTTTTGCTCTTGCTTTAGCAGCAGCTGACTCTGTAATCGATGTTCTTGATCGAACTGAAGAACATGAGGCTTGAGATCGTGTCTCCCATGTTGCTGCTTCCTCTGTCATCATTACTTGTTTTCTTATAATGATTTTAGAGAGGCGAATGTTCTAATGATAGTTCAGGCTGTGACGATATGTATTCAGATCTTCCAGCTTGCACTGCGATGTCTAGCTCGTTGAGAAGCCGTGGTTTCACTGTACTGCCCTCGTCACATGAGGCAAATGCAACTAGACAGTCAGTTAAACTCTTCCCTAATACCACGACTCTGAGGAAAGTTGTTTTCTTGTCCACAGGTTTATTGACATCAAGGAAGTGTGAAACTAAAACACACAAAAAATATATTTCACTTATTCAGCCTTTTTAACATGTACATAAATGGTTAATGCAAATAAATGAAATGTTCCACATGAATTAGCTTTTTTGTTCTTAACTTTTACCGTTTTACACAATCTTGACTTAAAGCTGATGATATATAATGATTTTTCAATATATATATGAGCATGAACTGACTTATTTATTGCAGTAGCTTGGTCTGATAACAAATTAACGGTAGTATTGTGACCTTGCAATAAACATTCAAAATACTTGAAGCAAAACTTAACAAACAAGAAATTCTGTGAAAATAATGATCTGCAATGATATATTAAACATAACATACCCACGATGCTACATTTAGAGCAAAGATGTATGCAGATGGCACTGGCTTGACTGAACACATGGATAACCCTTGAATTCTGACTCTCAACCCAACTTCCTGGTTGAAGTCACATGACACATAGCTTGGGCTGTATCTCTTAAAGGGACAGTCAACATATTCAAATACACTACTGCTAAACACTCAACAACACACTCGGTGCAACAGTAACCATCTAAACACTAAACACTAAAACATTTAATAAACATAAGCATAAAATAGTAAAAAAAAGTGTAACACTGTCCTGAGTTTTTTTCATAATAGTATAAAAGTATGAAAATTTACACCAACACTGAAACACCAAACACCCCTAAAACACCAAACACCCAATGAACATAAGCATAAAATGAAATAATAAAAGTGTAATACTGTCCTGAGTTTTTGCATAGTAGTATAAAAAGTATAAAAACGTATATCTATAAAATAAACTGAAGTTTCTAGCGTTGACATTTGCAAAGAGTGGCACAGCAGCATATAAGTTAATGTACACAGTATATGTATGAGGTAGTTGATGTTGGTATAGAGGCAAAGTGGCATATGAAGTAAGGCACATAAGGCACATTTGGCATCCTTAGATAAGGCTAGTCAGAGAATGCTGTATATGTATCTGCAGTAGTGTAGATAAAAGTAGTGTAAATGTAAACAGTAGTAATAAATGTAAAGCAGTAGTAATAAATGTAAACAGTATTAATAAATGTAAACAGTGAATGTAAACAGCAGTATGACTATAGGCAGTAATGTAATACAAACATTAGTGCAAATATGAGAAGTAGTGCAAACTGAATGAGTACATGACCGAGAGTTTAGTGAATAAACCGTTTGATGACACAGAGTCCAGTGTTAAAATCTTTGTGTTGTGTGGTAATGTGTGAGAAAGTTTTTTGTGTTAAGGCAGTTCAAATGGGAGGGGAGGCAGAGCAGGCAGAGTGTTTAGCATTCTGACTGCCTGATGAACAGAGCTGTCTCTCAGTCTGCTGGTACGAGCCTGGAGACTCCTCAGTCTCCTCCCTGATGGCAGCAGTCTAAAGCGGCTGTGTAGTGGGTGTGTGGGATCACCTGCCATGCAGTGGGCTTTCCGAGTGAGGCGTTTGCTGTGTAAGTCCTGCAGTGAGGGCAAGGAGGTGCCGACGATCTTCTCAGCTGCTTTCACGATGCGCTGGAGGCTCTTGCGGCATGATGCAGTACATGCACCAAACCACACCGTGATGCAGCTGGTCAGGACACTTTCTATGGCACCCCTGTAGAAGGTGCACATGATGGGGGTTGAAGCTCCAGCCCTTTTCAGCTTGCGGAGAAAGTAGAGGCGCTGGTGAGCCTTCTTCGCCAGTGCTGCAGTGTTCCTGCTCCAGGACAGGTCCTTTGAGACGTGCACTCCCAGGAACTTGGTGCTGTCCACTCTCTCCACTGTGGTGCTGTTGATGGTCAGAGGGGCATGTTGTGCATCCCTCTTCCTGAAGTCCACGACAATCTCCTTTGTCTTCTCCACGTTGAGAGTGAGATTGTTGTGTCCGCACCACAAGGCCAAGCGGCTCACCTCGTTCCTGTAGTCCGTCTCATCGTTGTTGCTGATGAGACCACGGGCTCAAGTTGCAGTTCGCAAAAAGACCGCCCCGCTTCACAGGGGTACTGCAATCTAAGATTAACCCTACACGTGCACACGTGCTGAGGGAGGAAGTTTTGACAATGCTGCAAAAGGGAGTGATTAGTTTGGTCTCAGAATGCAAACTATGCTCTGGCCACTACAGCAAATACTTTCTGGTGCCCAAAAAGGATCATTCCCTGAGACCGATTCTGGATCTCAGGGCTCTCAACAAAAGAATTAAAACTTTTAAGTTCAAGATGCTTACACTGCGGCAAGTTCTCCAGTCTGTGAGACCAGGAGACTACGCATGTACAGTGGATTTAAAAGATGCCTGTTTCTACATAGGCGTATGGAGGAAACACAGGAAGTTCCTCCGCTTTGCGTTCGAAGGGAATGCTTATGAATTCAAAGCCTTACCCTTCGGTTTAAAGACTGCTCCTCATACATTTATTAAATGTTTGAATGCGGCCCTGACCCCCCTTAGGAATCAAGGACTCAGGGTCATGAATTACTTGGATGACCTGCTGATTCTGGCTGGAAGCAGAATGCAGGCCCAGTCACACTCCTATAGGGGGATCTCTCACCTGGAGTATCTCGGTTTTGTCATAAACCTACAAAAAAGAGATCTAACTCCATCACGGGTTACCATATTTCTAGGTGTACAGATCGACACTGTCCGTTACAGAGCATGGCTCTCGAAGGAACGAGTTTCCTCCATTCGCCGTTACCTGGAAAGATTTAAACTGGACCAACGGGTCCCTATGAAGACCTGCCAACGCCTTTTAGGCCTATTGGCGGCAGCCATTCCCTGTGTGCCACATGCATTACTGAAAATGCGGGCCATACAAGTATGGCTAAACCGACAGACACAACCTGCCCTGACTAATCAAGCAGGAAAGGTTAGGATAGATTCAGAGTGCCTGAGGGCCCTGGAATCTTGGAGAGACCCGTCTGTTTTCACGGAAGGGGTCTCATTGGAAGGGTGTCGTCTCGTGTAGTAATCACGACGGACGCCTCTAAAACAGGATGGGGGCGATCTGCAGAAATCAGAACGCCCGCGGCCTTTGGAATGAGCGGGAAGCGAGATTACATATCAACTTCCTGGAGTTGCTGGCCGTATTCCTGTCATTAAAATACTTCTTCAGTAAAGGTCTGATTGCTGGACAGCATATCCTGGTGAAATCAGATAACAGGACCACAGTGTCCTTCATCAACAGAGAGGGAGGGACAAGGTCTCGGGCCCTCCTCGGACTGACGCAGAGGATGCTCACGTGGTGTACTCCAAGAATCGTGTCACTTAGGTCGACTCATGTCCCTGGTGATCTAAATTATGGAGCAGATGCCCTCTCAAGAGGGCCTCTCTTGGCGTCAGAATGGAGCCTGAACCCACGGATTGTGGAACAGGTCTGGTCACGATTTGGGAGAGCCTCTGTGGACTTGTTTGCTTGCAGGGCTAGCTCACAGTGTGACCTCTACTTCTCCTTGAGGGAAACAGATGCACCTTTGGGAATGGATGCTCTGGCACATGATTGGCCAGCAGGGGTGCTCTACTATGCCTTTCCACCTGTCCCCCTGATTGGGCCGACACTGGAACGTGTGCGCCAGGGAGCTCTCTCCCTGATCCTCATAGCCCCCAGATGGCCACAGAAACCGTGGTTCCCGGAGTTGATTTCAATGTTATCAGGGATACCATGGCAATTGCCTCCTCACAGGGATCTGCTGACTCAGGCACGTGGGCAGCTTCTACACCCACGTCCAGGGTTGTGGCAACTTTCAGCCTGGCCTTTGAAGGGAACTGGCTGAGAGCCTAAGGCTTTGGTTGCTTTATCCCAAAACAAACAGTTACAACATACACAAGGTGTTTATGTTTTGCCTAGGAGATGTTTAATGGAAGGGTTTTCCCTCTCCCTAACTGATCTCCAACATCAAGATGGGCCCCACTTGTCAGTCGTGCCTTATATGTAACAGAAAGGTTTTTCAACTCACACTAGTGGAGCATGCTTAGGCTGTCTCTAGTTGGTGTTGTTTATCTATATACTGTACCCAGTCGAAACATCAAACTGATGTTCTTTACATTTGGCATTTTTTCCTCTCAGCCTGTGCTCTCTACATACCTTGTAGAAAGCAGCTGGGAGATGCCTGTCTTTTAAAGACGGATGTTCTCACTTGCATTTTACTGAGCATTTTCAAGGGCGTGAATGAATTATGTTCCCATAGCAAGTATGTTGCACCGAGTGACTGACTGATAAGGGAACTGAAAGTTATGCACCATAACTCATGTTCCCTGAAGGAAGGGAACGAGGTGCAACATATCTGGCCCTTTCAATGCTGAAAGCTCGGTGAAGTGCAATTTTGGAGAAAGATGGACGGGCGTCAGCCGCTTAAATACCCAGAGGGCGGGGCCTCTGACGCCCTAGCCGTAAAGGCGTGATTGTATTCCTTCAGGTAATCGCGCGGGGCGCAATTCCCATAGCAAGTATGTTGCACCTCGTTCCCTTCCTTCAGGGAACATGAGTTATGGTGCATAACTTTCAGTTTTTAAATGTGATTTCTGACAGGGCTAGAGCGGAAAGGTCGATGCAGTGGTTCATGATCATGTCGTTGGGAGGGAACAACATGACTTCAGACTTCTTTTCATTGAAACTTAAAGGGTGTGTGACATGATTTTGGAACTTTGCATAAAGTGGCACAACATATAGATCTTGTATCATTCAACTATGTTCGTGTTTGCAAACATAATGATAAATTAATGAAAATTCATTTCAAAGTGATCTAAAAAAGCTAAGTCTGGTCCTCTGGACATTCAAAAAACAAAAAAACAAAACAAAGCAAAAAATTGTAGAAACGTTTCGTCTTTCGTCCGAAAGACTTCCTCAGTCTGAGGTGCTGGGTTCAGCTCAGTCTTATAAATAGCACCCTCTCACAGTGTTACACAACCAGTTGGCTGATGACAGCCTGAAACCAGCTGCTCACATGATCAAGGAGGACCATCAGCCTAACAATGGATCGTTAGCACCCTGATGGTTGTTTGCTATTCACAGAGGGCTGAGTGATACCAGCAATCACAGCATTGTAGGAGGGGGACAGTTGAACTCGGAGGCCTCCACCCCTGTTTAATGATGGGCGGTTTCTTTTCACAAAGATGGCCTCCTTTACTCCTCTCTCAAACCATCGTTCCTCTCTATCAAGGATGTGAACATCTTCATCCCTGAAAGAGTGACCGCTGGCCTGGAGATGAGTGTAGACTGCAGAGTCCTGACCTGATGATGTTGATCTTCTGTGCTGGGCCATCCTTTTGGCCAGTGGCTGTTTAGTTTCCCCGATATAAGACTGATCACAGCCCTCCTGACACTGAACAGCATACACAATGTTACTCTGTTTTTGCCGGGGGACTGGATCTTTGGGATGAACCAGTTTTTGCCGTAATGTATTTTGAGGTTTAAAAGCCACTGGGACGTTGTGTTTAGAAAATAAACGTCTCAATGTCTCTGAAACCCCTGCAACATATGGAATGGCCACTGGTCTGGGTCTGGGTTCCTTCTTTTCACCTGATGGCTGGCTGGAGTCCTGTTTGGGTTTCTTCTCTGCTTTCAGGAAGGCCCAGTTAGGATATCCACATTTCTCTGGACCAGACTTAGCTTTTTTAGATTTTTCTACCTGGATTATTGAGCATGCATCAGGGTATTTCAAAGTGAGTTTAAAATTTGTGCAGTGTTACCTCACGGGACATCCGGGTACTTCCACATGCGACTTCTGTGACGTAAACATAATGTCTCCTAGAACGCCCCTTTTACATAACAATGGCGCACAATATAGAAACCGACGAATTTAGCAATCTAAGTTTAGATTTGAACGATTTGTCTTCAGTTTGGGAAGCCAAAGTTAGTTCAGGGGGTTGAACAAGAAACAGCAGGTTCTGCCTTACCATTCAGGTGGAGCGAGGGGGGCTCCGAGGGGGACAGCTTTGTTTGTTTTGTCCAGTCTTGACGAAGTTTTTCATCTTTTGGGAAAGTGAAAAGGCTCACTTGTTCACTGATGATATTAGAACACCCAAATGCGACACAACGTAACGGCATTTTTCAAGTTATACAAAAAAAATAGGCGATCTTGCAGACAATGAATATGCGTTATCCTAGCAGACGCAGACTGACATTCCTGTGTCTACGTCACAGACGTCGCATGCGGAAGTACCCGGATGTCCGTGAAGAAACACGGCGCAAATTTTAAACTCACTTTGAAACGAATTTTCATTAATTTATCATTTTGTTTGCAACAACGAACATAGTTGAATGATACAAGATATATATGTTGTGCCACTTTATGCAATGTTCCAAAATCATGTCACACACGCTTCAAGAAATTTAAAGCCATCCAGTCCCTGATGTCAGCCAGGCAGTCGAGCAGAGATTGACAGTTAAGTCAAGTTATTTGACAGGAAGAAAACAGTTTGTACAAATTGATGATGGCAGATCTCATCTGTGTGATATTTCATGTGGAGTTCCTCAGGGATCGGTTCTTGGACCTAAGTTGTTTATTTTGTATTTTGATATAATCAAGGTGTCTGAATTCCTAAATTGTGTTATGTTTGCTGATGATACTACCTTCTTTTGCTCGGGTGGAGATCTAAATCAGATGTGTGAACTTATGAAGAGGGAGTTTGCTAAACTACAAACTTGGTTTAAACTAAATAAGTTATCTTTGAATGTTGAAAAAACTAATTATATGATATTTAGTAAAAAAAAAATCTCTGTGGACTTTCCTTTTCAAATTGATGGCGTCGAGATACACAGAGTAAATGAAGTCAGGTTCCTTGGAGTAATTATTGATGATAAACTGTCATGGAAGCAACATATTAACCTTGTAAGAACTAAATTATCAAAGTCCGTGGCAGTATTGTATAGGGTAAGGGACTTCTTGAATGTAAAAGCTCTGAGTTTGCTATACAACACAATTATTGTACCACATTTGATTTACTGTGTTGGTGTTTGGGGCACTGCTTGTAAAACTTTAACCCAGTCAATTTTCATTTTACAAAAAAGAGCTGTAAGAATTGTCTTAAGAAAACACTATTGTCATCCTTCTAGTATTTTGTTTTATCAAATGAAATCGCTTAAGTTCTATGATTTGGTGGATTACTATATTCTACTAATTATGTTCAAGGCTCAGAACAACATACTACCACCACACATTCAAATATATTTTACTAAAAGGATTAGTTGTTACAATTTAAAGGGTATGGACATTTTTGTTAAACCGAAGTATCGAACCAGCTTGAGGGGTAGATCAACTTCTATAAAAGGCATAAGTTTATGGAATAGTTTGGACTGTGATATTAAAAATGAGAAATCATTATTTTTATTTAAGAAAAAGATCAAGAATATTCTGTTAACAAGATATATATAAGTTTGTAAATATCTATTAATTATAATGAGTAATGTGACAAATAATATGTTCTTTGCTATGCTATTTTATTTTCATTGCTTGATTTTGTTTGTTTAAAAATAATTTGTTAAGAAGGGGCAGATATGATAAGATATTATTCTTCTTCTGCTACCTTTTATTTTATATGTATTTTATTTATTTGAATTTGAAATGGTATTTGTGTTTTTAATTATTATGAACTAAATAAACATTTTAAAAAAAGATTGAATAGAGCATGTACCATTGTGTCTTAGAGGAAATAAATTTGACAGTCATCAGCGTATAAGTGAAAGGTATGTTGTGTTTCTGGAAAATAGCACCAAGTGGCAGCAGGTATAAAGAGAATAGGAGAGGACCCAGGATGGACCCCTGCGGAACCCCCCATTTAAGCACTGCCACTGCAGAACTAACATATTTGATGGAAACACAAAGGGATCTGTCAGAGAGGTAGGATCTGAACCAATTGAGGGCTGACCCTGTGATGCCCACCCACTGCTCCAACCTAGCAATGAGGATCTCATGGTCGATGGTGTCGAAAGTGGATGTGAGGTCCAATAGGACAAGCAACACAGAGTCACCAGTGTCTATGGATAAGAAGATGTCATTAAAAACCTTCAGTAGGGCAGTTTCAGTGCTGTGGAGAGGTTTAAAGCCAGATTAGAATATCTCTAGGATAGTGTGATCCTCCAGGAAGCACTTCACCTGGGACTCAACTATTTTTTCCAGAAGTTTAGAAACTAATGGGAGTCTGGAGACAGGCCGGACATTGGATACGACTGAGGGGTCAAAGTTTGTTCTTTTCAGGAGAGGTTGAACAGCAGCATGTTTAAAGGTTTTTGGCACCATGCCAGTTTCACAATAGCAAGAATGGACGGACCTTGAGTAGGATAAACCTCCTTTATTAGCTGAGGGGGGACCACATCAAAGGGGGAACCAGATGGTTTCAAACTGCACATGACCTGCTTTAGAGAAGACAGAGAAATTGGTTGAAAATGGTCAATTCGCTTTTTTTTCCTGAAAAGAAGGATGATGCCAAAAACAGACTGTAAAAGCTTGAAAACCTTAGCAACTGTTCTAGCTCGACAATAAACAACTGTGTCGTCTTCACAGAAATGTAAGGATGCATCAGGAATGATCTGACCTATTACTTATGTAGATTGTGAAGAGAGTGAGTCCTAAGACTGAACCTTGTGGTGCATCCTTGTTAACAACTAAATAGCTGGAAGAAGTACAAATATATTGGTCACGTTGCCTCACTTATAGGGGACACTAATGAGGGGATAATCATGAACACCTAAGGAAAGACAATGAGGAACAGGTGACAGAGGCAGAAGCTGGAACTGATTCCATGGGGGAAGAACACTGATGAAGCCAGGAAACAGGTACATTAAAAAAACGACCAGTTCTCAACAAGCATGTGTGTAACTATCCCTTTTCCTCTTTGCCAGGATCTTGTGGAGTTTAGGATTACATCTCTTTATCATTAGCTCTGAGTTATAAACTGTAAAGATTCGGCCATAACTGAGAGGACGGACACAGCATGTGCAAATAGCAACTACAAAGAGAATATATTGAAAACAACAACAACAACAACAACAATGCACAGACAAAAACATCCACACTCTCAAGAGATGAATTATCTGTGGTCTTATCTCTGTGTTGTAACCTTGTTGTCTAACACAGTAAAGCAAACAAAAAAAATGGTTATTGAGGAAGCATGATTGTAAATATGAGATAAAGCTGTGCTTATCACACATCTGAGGAGATTATTACAGAGATGATAAACCCATTGAGGGAAAACTATTAGTTTAC
>JBBPBX010004212.1:55602-66266 GCA_038048925.1 Garcialebias charrua | reverse complement strand
TGCCTGTGCACTGTAAGTAAACAAAATGTCATAAACAGCGGCATGATTTGTTTGTTTTCCCCATTAAGAGACGCGATGAAGGGCTGGGACATGCTGGCTGCTCGCTCTAAATTGGGCTGTGAGGAAGCAATTAGTGCGGCGTGGCACAGTTTAAATTCTTGTCTCCTCCTGTGCCAATCATCATAATGCAATTTTCAGCAGACAAATGAGGTCAAATTTGCAGAGACAATAATCATTACTAAGTTTTTAAAGTAGGTAGCACTCTTCCCACTATCTTTTCTTGAGCCCACAGTAAGTGATATTTTCCTTTAAAATCTCAATTGGGAAAAAAAGAAAACTTTATCTCAGCCTCTCTGTAATAATTGTTCTTGCTTCTAACCACTCACACCAAGCAGGAAGCAAATAAAGAAGGAGAAACGGTTGAGAAACTCACAATTGGGTGCAGAATGGTTGCATCCGAGATTCGTGAATCGGGGTAACGGGACAATTCCCAAAGTAAAAAGTATCAATCCAACAGCCCTGAAGCTTATTTATGACACACAAAGGATCTAGTTAAGAGACATTCTGAAGCGTATAAGAGAGAGTTTATAGGGGCGGTAAAAGAAGGGAGCAATGAATGAACAGATCCTATTAGAATAAAGAATTAGCAATTTAAGGCAAGTGCTTTGGAAAGATAATAAAAGCAATCAATAGTTGTCTAAATGTCGGAGTAGAAGAAATCATTAACTGAAAGGACAACACACCAAACTACTACCACTCAGGTTTGAATGCCAGCTCCTCTTTGTCTGCATAATTGCAAACACAAAACCGGTAGTTCAATTTTCCGAGCAAAGTGACTCTGCTTTTGGCAGTTTTAGAACTTTTCCAAGAGTGCTGAAGCTCTTCTGAATTTATTCATAGCTGGCTATCATCAATAAAACTGCTTGATTGATTACAGTTTACTCATTTTTTTGTTTTTATTTATTTATTTAAAACTACCGTTAACACGACTTGGTTGGATTTTTGGAAAATGAATTCTAAAGATGGGAAAACAACAATTACTGTCAAAATATGAACAATAACACTGCAGGAGATAAAGTGAAGCATCAATGTTAAAATCTTCAGAGGATTAGAGTCTGGTTCTTTGCTAATTCTGACCAATTTCAGTGGCTTATTTTGAATTTATTTATTCATTTTATTGTAGTATAAGCATAATTCTTTATTAGCCACCATATGTAGGCTCAATATTAAATATTCCTTTATGCTTGGAACCCATTCAAACGTGTTTTTTTAGATTTAGCTGTGAGTATGTGCAGCCAAGTTGAAATAGATATGTACCATGTTTTCATAGAGTGATGCTATTTTTGGTGCTTCAAAACATGAAACCCCTGACACTTAAAGTGCATTTCCATTGTCAATTCATTTTGACCATCTGAGGGCAAACAATATTTTCACTACATTGTGTGTTGTGTAAAGAAAACTAGAACTTTTTTTATTTATTTATACATATTTAGTCTCTTGTGGCAAAACACAAATCACTTTCAGATCTGTCAAAAATTTCTTATAAGAGGTTTCTAGGGTTTAGTTTGGGAAAAGCCTGAGCATTTTTTATTTAGATTATGGACTGTCAGTGTCATTGTATAACAGACCACTTCCTTAAAAAAAAAGGGTGATTCTTCAATAAAAAGTACAACTTTGCATATTTGAAACTCTGAACAGGCCAAGTCATGTACCAAACAGTCACCACGGTCTAAAATGAACTTTTGTTTATTGTCCCATGTTGCAAAGCAAAGAGGGAGAATTTGAAATATGCTCTGCCTGTCTGTCTGTCCGTGTGTACTGTGAGGATTATACTGTAACTTGAAAAATATGCGAAGTATCAACTTTCATTTTGATGTGTGTCTGCATCTAGGCATAAGAAAGGTTCCTGTCGAAAATTGGGTCGCCATGTCTAAATCCAAGGTGGTTGCTGCCATATATGTATATACAGTATGTATATCATTAACATCATTAACCTCACGCAGACTCTTCCACTGGTACATTTTCATCTTCAAATCACTTCTTGGTCTGCTGCCCTCATGCATCTCCTCCTACATGTCTTTGCGTGAGTGCAGCTACAGCGTGCGCTCTCAGGACATGATTACCTGCAGTGTTCCGTCAGTGAGGACTGAACTTGGAAAAAGGGCCTTCTCCTACTCTGCTCCTGCTTCCTGGAATATCTTACAAAAAGATCTGAAGCTCTCGGCCCTGACCTCTCTGGATGGTTTTCAGAATCTGTTGGAATCCTGGCAAAAACCAATGCAGATATGTTCCTGTCTTTGATTTTTTTTGTACATCTACCTTATAATGTTTTTGCTACTTTTTGCTACTTTTTCTTTTGTTTTGTTTATTGTTTAATGTATTTGTATCATTGATGTTCATCATTCTTTAGTTTGTAGCAGGTCGCTTTCGTAAATGAGCCCTCGAAGCTCAATAAGATTTACCTGACTAAATAAAGGTTGAATGAATATATGTATACCGACCATCCCTTTCATTTGAGGAAAGTATGCTTTTTAGATTTTCACTCGCTTGAAAGTATAGTTACCTCAAATGAATGAGGTGGCCCTTGGGATCTTCGAAGAGTAATCTATTGCCCCTTTTCCACTACCGGCCCAGAGCGGCCCAGTCTGGTCCGGTCTGGTCCAGTTAGGATCGGCTCACATGCACGGTTTTGTTTCCATTCACTTACTGCAGCCCTTCTGTGGGCGGGGTGTAGAATCTCACTCGTCCTACCACGTGGTGGCGGTAGTGTTACCTCAAGCTATTTACTAGCCACCACTAAACATTAGAAGAAGAACACCCTGCAGAACCTTGTCTCACCACCTGTTGGCGGTAATGTCCCTTGAGCTATTTAATGCTCTGATCTTACTTTATAGACTTTTCAGCTTGTTTTAAACCCCTGTGTTTTCCATTTTGTTTCTTTATAATAAAGATTATTCTCATATATGCACAAGGTTCCTGTTAACATTGCTTAACACATTGATCACACTGCCCTGTAATCAGTTAAACTATTTTTACAGTAAGGTAATATTAAATGTTTGTATTTCATTAAATTTAAACGGTAATATTTTGTCAGGGCTAATTCAAAGTCAAATGCAAATGGATAATTTGGTTTAAACTGTCCCATAAACATTAAAAGCATGTTTCTTTAAACGTAAAAACAAAGTATTAATAATTAAATGTTTGTTGATCAGGAAACTCGTTTGGGCATCCAAGAACAGCTTCATCGGGGTTGACGGCGACGTCTGTGCATCCTTGGAAAAGCTGCTGCACCCACAACCCGACATCAGGATGGATGGATGGATGGATGGGTTCATATTGACATCTGTGCATCCTGGCAAAAGCTGCTGCACTACTCATGACACGACAACAGGAAGGATGGATGGATGGATGGATGGATGGCTGTTCAAATCTAATAATCTTTTTCTTATGATTCTTTAAAGGTCAAATGCAAATGTAAAATATTGAATGGTAAATGGAGCTTATTTATATAGCGCTTTCCAGCCCACTGTGAGGAGCCCCAAAGCGCTTTACAATACCAGCCATCCACCCATTCATTCAGACATTCATACACCGGTAGTGGTAGCCTGCCTTGCAAGGCGCCATCCAGACCTACCGGGAGCAACTCGGGGTTAAGTGTCTTGCCCAGGGACACACAACACATGGTGGGCGGATGCGGGATTCGAACCTCCAACCTTCCGATCAGGGGTCGACTGCCATTACCACTACACCACGGTCGCCCACAATAATATTGTGTAATATTCTTAACTTCCAGTATGTTTTTAAACAAACACTATACTGTACACACTTAACATTGTAAAATATGTTTAGGAAATTATTGTTCAATGACACCACTTAAGAAATAAAATGTTTATTATGAAAACTAAGAAGTGAAAAAAGCACAAAAATAAATACTGCATCCACCTAAATGATTTTTTTCCTGTTGTCTCATGTGCTTCCTCCAGAAGACACAAGTTGATAAATTCTGGTGTTGACTTCTTCGTCTTAACTGTAAAAAAAAAGAAAAACATGGTTACCGGTAATTCAGTCTAGAAACTGTTTTATATGTAGATATCTTTTATAAGATATATGTAAGATATATATACATATATCAAATATCTCAGAAACCACAAAGCAGATATTTTTCAAACCAACACAGTGTAATCACTACATGTTTATATACACACTGTAAGCTGTTGGAGTTATTTGAATTAAAATTCGATTTTTAATAGACATAAGTGTGTCGACCTAGCTTTTTTTTTCTACTAGTATTTAACACATATCTTATATCTCAGAAACCACAAAACAGATATTTTTCAAACCAACAGAGTGTAATCACTACATGTTTATGTGCATACTGTAAGCTGTTGGAGTTATTTGAATTAAAATTCGATTTTTTAATAATTTATTTTCGAGGCACATGTGATAGGTTTGGAATTAGTCAAAACAAATCAATTTAAATCCAGATTTGACCACAACG
Source organism: Garcialebias charrua (assembly GCA_038048925.1). NCBI lineage: Eukaryota > Metazoa > Chordata > Actinopteri > Cyprinodontiformes > Rivulidae > Garcialebias > Garcialebias charrua. The sequence goes on along the minus strand of JBBPBX010004212.1, from coordinate 61,768 downwards.
TGACATTATTAAGGACTTGTTAACCTGAGGAACCCTCGTGGTATAAAGCAGCTATGAAATATATTTTTTAAGCTTTTATTTAGCTACATTTAAAACAAAGAACGCCGATCGACCCCACCCGCGCGTGCATGTGATGTGCATGTGTCGACCTACTTTGTTAAATCCAGCTGATTTGACCACAACGTGAAATTATTAAGGAACTGTTAAGCTCAAGCACCCTCTTGATATAACGTCAGCTATGAACTATATTTTTTAAAGCGTTTATTTAGCTACATTATAGAAATAAAGACGGCTCACGTGCGCGCGCGGGCGCGCGCGTGCACGTGGCGAGACTACTTTTTTAAATCCTGCCGTTTTGACAACAACGTGGAATTATTAAGGAATAGTTCGGCTTAAGACACATGTGTGCTGTAATTTTTAATACAAATAATTGTTTTTACCGTGTTAATCTTGTAAAGTCCTTCGGTGTTTGCTCCCTCCCGGCAGCCACTTCCTCAAACTCAGTCCAGCCTCCTCCTCACGGTTCGGGGCCAGCCGGCCTCGGACCTGCTCTGAGATGAGGCCGGAATCTTGGCGCGGCGCCGCGCATCTGTTAAGTGGAAATGCTCTCCAACGCGCGCTTGGCACGCAAATATGACGTCACATCCGAGCCGGGCCACCAAGTGGAAAAGGGGCATATGGTGACCATAGCCACCACTGGCCACCCCCTGGCTCTGCCATTGCACCTGGTGGTGGATAAAATTGCCCCCTCTACTCACCAAGGTGTCACTCTGCCATGCCTTGGACAAAAAATACATAAATAAATAAAATTAACTACCTCTATTCTCATGGACAGTGTAACGCTTACCCACTTCTTTATATTGCACACAAACAAATAATAATAATAATAATAATAATAATAATGAATTTAATTTACAACGCACTTTTCATTAACAAAAATCTCAAAGTGCTAAAAAAAGATATACTTGCATTCTTTGTTCACTTCCAGTCTGGATAAACACATTTCGAAAACTGTAAACATTCACTATTCAAATGCTTTGGTAATAGGGGACATCAGCATACTGCTTGTTAATTTTATTTAATTTTTTACCCTCATTGCTTACTTATGCTTAGACTCCAAAACTACTTTGTTAGCTTAACATATTTTTCCCCACATTCTACACATGAAAACAAGATTTGCATGATGAAAATCTACATTAATGGCTATTTGAGACTATCAAGGTGGACTTGTTTAGTGTTGGGAGTAAAGCTGAGGTCCATGCAGTAAACAGTTTGTAAGAAACAAACCTCATTTTATTAACTGAAATCAGCACCTCATTCTGCATCTATCAGGAGCAGAGGGCAGAACAGACAGACAGACAGACAGACAGACAGACAGACAGACAGTAAAACTGACGCGAAGACAGACTACCGGTAAGCTAGCTGCTACAGTTGTGTGAGAACATTGAGTTCAATGATGACAAAACATTCTTATCATAGCCACACAATGTTCTCAAAGTTGAACATCACATAATATCCCGGAAAGGACCCACAGGGAAAAAATACTGAAACTTTTCCCGATCTCTTTCTCTCTCTCCGTATTAGTATTTTAGAGCCGCAGTCTTACTCTTCACAACCATAAATCCCTATGGGAGTGCAAATATTGAAAATAAGAAACGAGGCTCAAAGATATTGGGTTAAACAATGAAACGTTTGAGTGTTTGCTTTCTTTGGTACAATAAAATACAATGTCTGTCAAAGCAGACTGCGAGAGTCCTCAACATTCAGGGTGTAAAATGGCACAAACATAACAGGACATACAGATATCTGGATTAAAAGAAGCCAAATGCTGACTCAGATTTCTAGCAATCTTGTTACAAACCTTTTTGCATTTTGTATCACATTTATTCTGTGCAAAGAAACAATTATTCCTCAGTCAGTGAAACTCACTTCCAGTTTACTGTATTTCATTCTATCAGCAAACTGCACAGATGACCTGAATTCACCTCCATCTACCTGTAGCCTATATAAGATTTGGACATGAAATTCTGTAAGTAAATGGTAAATAGATTGTACTTATATAGCACCTTTATGTCTTATGAAGATAGTCAAAGCACTTTACACTGTAATCTGTGCCCTCATTTACCCATTCATACAGCATTCTACTATAGATTAATCAGTGCTTTTAGATCACATTAAAAAAGGCGTTCAATACAGAACAACTGGACTTTATTTGTAACAAACAAGACGTTTCACTTCTCATCCGAGAAGCTTTATCAATTGGGTTTGCAGACAGTCAAGGGAAGCAGTTATAACAGGACAAGCCATTGACACGCACCAACATATTTAAATTGGAAACTGCAAACCCAATTGATAAAGCTTCTCGGATGAGAAGTGAAACGTCTTGTTTGTTACAAATAAAGTCCAGTTGTTCTGTATTGAACGCCTTTTTTGATTTTATCATGTCCTGGACGACTGAGAATCTTCACCAGCATATTTAGATCACATTCAAACACTGATGGGACACACACTGGAGGCAATGAGGGGTTCAGTGTCTTGCCCAGGGACACTTCAGCATATGACTGCTGGTGTACTCAAACCCCCCTAACTCTACCATTGAAGGACGACTGCTCTAACCACTCAGCCACAGCCGATAATTGTGGCATATGGCACAGTTTATAGGATTAAACATGGTTCATAAAATATACTCGTCAGTTTTGTACAGGAAATACTTCTGAAAGGATCCAGACTTATACAAGTCCTGCATATTATGGAAACATTGTCAAAGGAAAAATAAGGAAAATATTACACACACTTGCACATACACTTACACATACACAGATAGATAGATAGATAGATAGATAGATAGATAGATAGATAGATAGATAGATAGATAGATAGATAGATAGATAGATAGATAGATAGATAGATAGATAGATAGATAGATAGATAGATAGATAGATAGATAGATAGATAGATAGATAGATAGATAGATAGATAGATAGATAGATAGATAGATAGATAGATAGATAGATAGATAGATAGATAGATAGATAGATAGATAGATAGATAGATAGATAGATAGATAGATAGATAGATAGATAGATAGATAGATAGATAGATAGATAGATAGATTTATTCAAGGCTGTACAAAGAACAAGTGTGATTTAATTCGGAGTAAAAGTGTAAAACATTTATTGACACTTTATCCCTTATTCCAAAAAGGTGAAACGTGAAAATGGTATAGGTTGCTTATTTGTTCAATGTTGTTTAAATTGTGATATCATTAGTCAGAGTCAGAGAGTCAGAGAGAATTTATTGTCATTTGCACCGCATGTAGTACATGTGTTGAAAACGAGATTATGTACACAGGGTCCCAGTTACATCCAACAACAAATGCAAGAGAAATACAATAATAACATCTAGGATTAACTAAGAGAGACATCACATCAGCTAGTAATACACTAAGCCCTAATGTAGTAGAAAAACATCATTATAAACAGCAGCACGAACATGAGCAGATGGTCACAGATGAACGCAGCAACAAGAAACAGATCAGTACAGTATCAGTATGATGTGACATTTTGCAGTGTTTATTCTTATTATTTATTTATTCATGAGTCTGACAGCCTCAGGGTAGAAGCTGTTTCTCAGTCTAGTGGTTCTACATTTGATGCTCCTCAACCTCCGTCCCGAGGGGAGTGGTGCAAAGAGTGAGTGTGCTGGGTGAGTGAGGTCTTTCATGATGCAGGTGGCTCTTTTTCTGCATCTGGAGGTGTAAATGTCTGTGATGGTGGGGAGACTGACTCCCACAGACTTCTGTGCAGCCTTCACCACTCTCTGCAGAGCTTTTCTCTCTGCAACTGTGCAGCCTCCATGCCACACGTTGATGCTGGAGCACAGGACGCTCTCCACTGCACACCTGTAGAACGAGGTGAGGACTGGGCTTCTCAGACCAGCTCGTCTCAGCCGTCTGAGGAAGTAGAGTCTCTGATGACCTTTCTTGATCAGGCTGGTGGTGTTGTTGCTCCAGCTGAGGTTATCATTCAAGTGTACACCCAGGTATTTGTAGCTGGAGACCACCTCCACCGCAGATCCACCTATATACAGTGGGGTGTGGGTGTGTTTGTTCCTTCTGAAGTCCACAATCATCTCCTTCGTCTTCTTCACATTCATGTGAAGGTTGTTCTCTTTGCACCAGCTCTCCAGATGTTCCACCTCCTGTCTGTAGCTGGATTCATCATTATCTGTGATGCATCCCACCACAGCTGTATCATCTGCAAACTTAACAATATGACAGCCTGGATGTGTGGCTATACAATCATATGTGAGCAGAGTGAACAGAAGAGGGCTCAGCACACATCCCTGAGGAGAGCCAGTGCTGAGGGTGATGGTGGAGGAGGAGAAGTTGTGGATCTTCACGGACTGTGGTCTGTCTGTTAAGAAGTCTAAGACCCAGTTACAAATAGAGGGGCTTAGTCCAAGTGTGGATAGTTTGTCTATCAGAGTTTGGGGGATCATGGTGTTGAAGGCAGATGTGAAGTCCACAAAGAGCAGACGCACGTATGAGTCCTTCTGATCCAGGTGGGTGAGAGCAGTGTGGACCACGGAGGAGATGGCGTCCTCTGTTGATCGGTTCTCACGATATGCATATTGATGAGGGTCCTCGTTGATGTTGACGGCTGTCTTGATGTGGGACATGACCAGTTTCTCAAAACATTTAGCGACTATCGGGGTGAGGGCCACCGGTCTATAGTCATTCAGACCAGTCACTGTGGAGCTTTTTGGGACTGGGATGATGGTGGCGGTCTTCAGGCAGGTGGGAACTGACTCCAGTGCAAGTGAGGTGGTGAAGATGTCAGCCAGCACCTCACAGAGCTGGTCCGCACATTCCTTCAGAACTTTCCCTGGGATGTTGTCTGGACCCGTAGCTTTATGAGGGTTGATCCTTCTGAGACTGCCTCTCACTTCTGCTGCGGTCACTTTGAGGTGCTCCTCGTCTGGTGATGAGGTGAGTCTGGTGCTAGTTGGTCTGTTTGGATCATCAAAACGTGCATAAAACTTATTGAGGGCATCAGGCAGGGATGGGTCCCTGGGGCATTGTTTGCTTTTGCCCTTGTAGTCTGTTAAGCATTTGATGCCCTGCCACATGCTCCTTGGATCATGTGAGGTGAACTGTCCCTCGATCCTCTGTGCATACGCGGCTTTGGCCTTCTTTATGCCATCATCCAGTTCTCTCCTGCACTTTCTCAACTCCTCAGTGTCTTTAGACTTGAATGCAGTGTCCCTGGCTGCCAGCAGGGTGCGGACATCTTTATTTAGCCAGGGTTTTTGATTGGGGTAAAATTTAACACACTTTCTTATGGATACATTTTCAGCACATGTACTGATGTAACCCAGGACAGAGGAAGCATAAAGCTCCAGGTCAATTGAATTTCCATTCGTAGCTGCCTCTTTGAAGACAGACCAGTTTGTGTTTTCAAAGCAGTCCCTCAGCATGGGGGAACTATCTTGGCGCCACGATGTTATCACTCTTTGTTCTGGCATCGAACGTCTGAGTGGGGGGAGCTGTCTAGGGACCAATAGCAGGGAGCGATGGTCGGAAGCCCCGATCGGTGGGCGTGGCTTCGCCGTGTACGCCCCCTTCACATTCGTGTAGACCTGGTCTAATGTCTTATTTCCTCGTGTTTCTGTGAAAACGTGCTGATTGAAGGTTGGAAGGATGGCACGTAAATCCACGTGATTGAAGTCCCCGGAAACAATGAAAAACCCCTCAGGATATTTACACTGCAGCGAAGTGAGTAACTCATGAATTTCTTCCTGAGCGACTTTAGCATTAGCATCGGGTGCTATGTAAACATTGCTTATTATTATCGCTGAATAGTCGCGGGGGAGGTAATGTGGCCTACATCTTATTGTTAAAAGCTCCACAGCAGCTGAGCAGATCCTGCTGATAACGGCACAGTTCGTGCACCAGTCTTTGTTAACGTAAATACAGACACCCCCACCTCGCGTTTTCCCCGTAGTCTCGATGCTCCGGTCCGTTCTGAAAAATAGTTTATTATCCAACTCGTAAACAGAGTCAGGAGTGTCTTAGATATTAGATATTTTTTAGATTAGATATTTTGATCAGATTTCTGAGGGATTTCTGGCACATAAAATAAAGCCTTAAAATGTTTCATATAAT
>JBBPBX010004212.1:42853-54548 GCA_038048925.1 Garcialebias charrua | reverse complement strand
CTGGCAAAAACCAATGCAGATTTGTTCCTGTCTTTGATTTTATACGTCTACCTTATAATGTTTTGCTAGTTTTTTGATACTTTGTTAAAAGGAGGAATGTGTATATATGTATATATGTATATATATGTATATATATATATATATATATATATATATATATATATATATATGTATATATATATATATATTATATTTTTCTCTCTCTTTTGTTTTCTATTGTTTATTGTTTGATTGTTTATTGTTTAAGGAAATTCTACCATTGCTGTTCATTGTTCTTTAGTTTTAGCAGGTCGCTTTCGTAAATGAGCCCATGAGGTTCAAAAGATTTACCTGACTAAATAAAGGTTGAATGAAAAAAAAAATTTTTTAGTAAAATATAAAAAGCATTACTGGAAGGAGAGTGGTGGTGAAAAAGGCTGGAGAAGGTGAGCTGTAATAGGAAAGTCACTGGTTCAACTCCCCGAACCAACAACATCAAATTGTGAGTGGGAAAGGTGAAGCACAAACACCTGCCTCCATCCTCATTTGCCCCACTCCTAGATGGCAGCTCTCTGCTCCACACAGAGAGCTGTGATAGCTTGGTTGTCTGTGGTTGTGTCACGAAAGGCATCCGGCGTAAAAACTTATTGCCAAGTCTTCGCATGATTTAGTTCACTGTGGCGACCCCTGAACAAGGGAGCAGGCGAAAGAAACAAAAAGAAAAATGAAAAGAATTACTGGACAAATATAAATTAAACTCTCAGAAAGTAATTATTAGGTGGACATCTACAGGTCATTAACTTTTGGAATCAATCTGATTCAAAGTGGCCACCAAAGCTAATCATTACTGACCCAAACAAATACTGCTCTACTTGTTTCAGCATTTCCCTCTTTGGGGGTCGTCACAGCGAGTCATCCTCCTCCATCTCACTCTGTCCTCTGCATCCTCTGTCCTCACTCCAACTACCTCCATGTCCTCTCTAACTGCATCCATATATCTCCGCTTGGGCCTTCCTCTTTATCCATCCATTCATCCATCCATTATCTTCCGCTTGTTCCGAAGTCGGGTTGCAGGGGCAGCAGCTTGAGCAGGGAGGCTCAGACATCTCTTTCCACAACCACCTCTTCCAGCTCTTCTGGGGGGACCCCAAGGCATTCCCAGGCCGACCGAGAGACATAATCTCTCCAGTGAGTCCTGGGTCTTCCCCAAGGTCTCCTCCCAGCTGGACATATCCAAAGCGCCTATAGGGAGGCACCCTGGGGGCATTCTTACCAGATGCCTGAACCACCTCAAAAGGCTCCTTTCGATGTGGAGGAGCAGCGGTTCTACTCTGAGTCTCTCCCAGATAACTGAACTTCTCACCATATCCCTGCAGAGGAAACTCAGTTCAACCACCTGTTCCTCTTTGTCTTTTTCCTGATAGCTTCATTTCTAACATCCTTCAATATACAACACAATACAACTTTATTTATAAAGCACTTTAAAACAACACAATTGGCCAAAGTGCTGTACACTAACACAAACAAGCAAAAAACTATAAACTCAACAAATACCATAAAAGTGATGAACTGCAGATCAAGACAGCAAACAGTAAAAACTATAGAACAAATAACTTAAAAACAGTAAAACCAACATTTCAAGCTGTGTTAAAAGCCAAAGAGAAAAAAATGTGTCTTCAGAGCAGATTTAAAAACAGGAAGTGAGTCAGTTTGTCTGACGTGCAAAGGCAGCTCGTTCCACAGTTTAGGGGCAGCGACTGAGAACGCTCGGTCACCTCTCAGCCTCCTGTTGGACTTTGGGACGACCAACAGCAGCTGATCTGCTGACCTCAGAGAGCGTGAGGGAATGTACGGCTGGAGAAGGTCGGACAGATACTGTGGGGCGAGACCATGAAGACATTTGAATACAAACAAAAGAACCTTAAAATTAATCCGGAAACAAACTGGGAGCCAGTGTAGTGATTTTAAGACAGGGGTGATGTTCTCGTTTCCTGGTACCAGTTAAAAGGCGAGCAGCAGCATTCTGAACCAGTTGAAGTCGAGTCAGTAATGACTGGCTCAGACCGACGTAAAGTGAATTGCAATAGTCCAGACGAGTTGTGATGAAAGCACAAGTTAGGAGTCATCAGAACAGCAGCAAACTGGTTGATCCCTACGAGAAGGGGCTATTTATAAGACTGAGCTGAATACAGCACCTCAGACTGAAGAAGTATTTCGGAGGAAAGATTAAATGATCTTAGTTGATATTATTATTGATTTTACTTGATTTTATCACTTGTTTTATTTGATTTTTGCTTTTGTTGCACTTTGTAGCACTTTGAGATTTTTATTAATGAAAAGTGCATTATAAATTGAATTCATTATTATTATTATTATTATTATTATTATTATTAAATGTTTCTAGAATTTCTTTTGTTTGTTTTGTTTTGATTTTTGAATGTCCAGAGGACCAGACGTAGCTTTTTTAGATTTTTATACCTAAGCATGCATCAGGATATCCTAAGAAGAACCACAACATCTTAATTTCTGCCACTTGCAGTTCTTTCTTTAACAAACAATTTTTTTCAATAATGGACTCAGCATGAGCGGAAGATGAGGCAGAAGACCATGGAGAATGTTGTTTTTTACAAGACGGCTGAGACGGCTCCGCATGAGGTAAGAGAAATGTGTGTTTGTTTCGGTTGTATTTATCCAGAATACCCTGTGCTGTTGTCCACCTCCTGCTTTTGGAGCAGTCTCTGGTCCACTTGCATTCAAAATGCATTCGAACCGCACCAGAGTTCACTTCAACCAAACCAAGGCCTTTTTGGTCCAGATCAGAGTTTGATTGCAGATTCACACCTCACCTTACAAACTGGACTTTCTAGGCAAAAGGACTAGAGTTCAATTAAAGCAGCCTAAACAGGGCTGGTGTGAATGCACCCATAGAGTTGTCATTTACTTTCTTGACTTTCCTCTTCTCCTTTTGTCTCCTGACATGTTTTCCTTCTCGTAGTCTTTGACTAACAGTAGCATAATTTCCACCAGCTGGTTGTCAACAGCACTGGCGGTGGTTGTTGTCAACTCGAGCCTCGACCAATCTGATTTTTTTTTTTTCTTTTTTTTCCATTTATAGATGGCCTCCCTTCACACCTTATAGCCATCCTCTCACTCCAATATGTATTTTTTTTAATAGAGAGAAAGAAAGAAAAGAGAAAGTGAGACAACAAAACAACAATTGTCCACAGAAAGAGCACAAGGCAAACACACCAAACCTCCGTCCACAATCCTGCAAAGCACATGACAGAACACAACAACGAAACATACAAGCATAAAGACTGATAATATTCATGACCTTGCAATAGATTTCTATAAATACACATACCCATACCTACAAATATATATACAATATACATACATATATATTTATATTCATTTATATACCCATCTACATACATCTACTATACATCCCTGCATCCATTTGTGTGTGGTTGTGAGCATGCATAAGTGAATAAGGTTCCTCCAATAGAACATTTAGTAGCGACTGTGAAGCATCAGAGACCCGTCCCCCCAAAGCCCGAGACAGACGAAGGGGCGATCAAAGCCCAAGACCCCAGGAAGGACCCCGAGCCCAGAGTCCCCAGGACCACCCGAACAGGACGAGCCACTCGTCCACTCCCCAGATCCGACCAAGTGGAAGAACCGGACGAACCCCACCAGGGACCACACACAATGACCCCCCGGGGTCAACAGCGACAATACACAGGCCCCCGCCGGAGCCCGCTGCACCGACGTAGCCCCAGGGCCGGTCACCGAGGCTCGGGCACCGGGGACGCCCATCCCTCAGGTCCAGACCTGACAGGACCAGAGGACCCGAGCCCCACCAGGCAGCCACCAGGCCGAGCTGACAAACGCCCAAGCGCCCAGCCCCAGATAGTGAGGGCCCCAAGCACGCCCGTAGGCAGAGGAACACCCACCAGGGGGCCACGTGGCAGGAGCGCGACACTGGGTAGCCTCAGAAGTATCAGAGAGGGGGCAGTCCAAGTCCCAGCCTGACACTTAAACATTCATACACAGACACACTCATTCAGACCCACCCTCATCCTCACCCTCAGTCACAGAAAGACAAACAATAACGACACGCTCCATTCATAATCCCGATGCACACTCTATACCCCCTAGGTCCAAGACATGTACCTGCTCCCTACATGGGGCAGCCCACATCCAAACCCAGGAGGTAGACCCATTCATTCTGGGGTGGAGAGCAGCAGACGTCCAAGATCCGGCACACCCCGCGCCCTGCCGACAGGACAGGACAGGACACCCGAGCCCAAGCAGCCCCAGAGGGAGCGCACTGCCAGCCCCGCCCACGGCGAACCCGCAGGCCCCGAACCCCCCCACACCCCAGCACAACCCCTGACGGCCCACCCCCAGAATGTCCGCAAGGCAACCAGGGGGGTAAGAGAAAAATAAATAAATAATATATAAATAAATACATAAATAAATAAAATTGAAATTAACAAATCAAGACCCCGACACACACACCCCCGTCCCCAAATGTACTGTTGGTGAGTGTTGTTGTAAAGTGTATTTAAAAGGGAAAGAGAAGGAGCAAAGGCTAGCATTATACCAGTTTCCCCTCCACTCCAACTCTAACCCAGGCCCTAATTGTCTAGATGCATAATGTTGAGTGAGCATAGGCATGGGGGCGAGATTGATGTCATCCCGCCACCCATAGCCATAGTGCTCACTCCATTCCCTATATGTGACTTTTATGAAGATGTTTATGAATGAATGTCTAAAGTGTATATAAAATTGAGTCCCAGGTGCTCTTAACAACAGAGATGTAAAACCATTGCAGCACACCCGAGACCCAAATTCCCTACATGTATTAATTTAAGATGAAGAGGGCGGAGGTGCGTGTTGAGGGATGGGGAGAAAAATATCTGCAGGAACAGTGCTCCCACAGCGAGTCAGCTCCCCCGCTGACCCTGCTTACCCCCCCAGCTCGCCAAGGTCCACCCAAGGAGCGAGGTAAAGGAAACACCTCTCCGACCGCCAGGACATTGAGCCAAGACCAGAGAGGGACACGGCCCCGAGGGCCGCCAACAGCAGAACCAACAGCCCACACCCGCCAGGGCCGCCACGACCCCTGCGAACCGCAGTCAGCCCGCCGTCCAAGAGGACACAAAATCCCACATGGACGACACGGCCAAGAGCGCCCGCCCAACCGTCGACAGAGCCAGGAAGCACCAAGAACAGGCCCCAACCGGGGCCCGCACACCGGCCAAGTATAGTCCAAGACCATCATCCAGGACATCCACTTAATCCCCACCCCAGAAGAAATACTATACCCACCCTTCATATTAACAACTTTCAGAACACATAACACATTAGACACCCAGGCTGGGTTTGCCCGCCCCCTCCCATTGGCCACCAGTCACGCCCCCAGACACCCACCCCCCAGCATATGGACCCCAACACACCAGCGAGCCGAGAGCCCCCGGCCAGAGCCGGGCACCAGATCTGATATTGTGTCGCTTAGATTAACATACATATAAGTTTTTGCAGAAGTGTTTTACACTGGATGCCCTTCCTGACACAACCCACAACACTGGTTTGTGCTCCCTAGTGGCTGTTATTAAAACAACTGTGGCTTTAACTCACAGTTTTATGGAGCAAATATTTGATGTGTTACTATCCAAATGTCTTTTACATGTACTCGAGGCACCACTATATCAAAGGATAGTTGTTAAAAACTTTTTGATTAATGTTATCTGTTATCAAAATATCTCATTAACCACTAAACAGATTTTTTTTTTATTCTCAGAAACCCAAATCAGTGAGTACCGGTACATCTACAACTGATTAGCTTTTGCAGTCAACACAATTTGGGATGACTACCACACCTAACCAACCAGAAAATACATAAATTGTTTTAAAAACCCACTCAGATTTGTAGATATTTAGCACACACACAAGAAAATGGTGTTGTTATGGCTGAGAGTCATCCTCAAACTATATTCTGAAAGTAAACACACTTGCAAGATCCCTTTTCATCATTCATCATCATCATCATCATCAGCTTTATTTATTAAGCACTTTAACACAACCACAGCTGAAACAAAGTGCTGAAAATCAGATACAAACAAGATAAAAGAAAGCATAAAAACAGAGCTACAAAACTAACACAAAGTGAACTAAAAACTCAATTTAAAATACAATAAAATGACAAGTTAAACAGGTAAAATCAATTTAAAAAATGAAGTAATCAGTGATCTTAGATTAAAACTCTGGCATGAAAGGCAGCAAGAGATGTATATTCCTTTAAGAAATGCTAGAACTTTATCATAGAGCCTTTGTATTCTTGTTAGTGTGTTCAAATGTAGGTTATTATAATATAAATCTTGTTTTGTTAAGGCAATTATTTTTGATAAAGAAAATAGACTACTCATTTGAACAGAATAATTAATTTATGTTACTAAAAGAGAGTAATAATTTTACGCCAGAGAATGAAATTTTAAAACAAAGCATTGACGGTCCTTTAAAAAAATATATATTTTATTTTAAGAATTTAGAGTATTTAATTGTCTCCTAGACACTCCTGGGTCATTTCATTCACTTAGGAACCTTCCTGAGAAAGATAACACTGATCAACAGCACCCAGGTTTTCAAAATGTTTGAATGACCTTCTGCTTATTTCTGACGACTCAAAACTATGCAAAATATACAAAGGAGCTCTCTGTTCATCACCACACTACATATTTTCTATAAATAAACCCGCCTATTAATTACTGATGGTAACAAGTGGATGCTTTTGACACCAAACTGTTGAAAAACACTACAGCAAATCAATAGTACCGGGTATCTTTGATTTTAAATAGATTTTATTGATGGATTTTTTCCTGGCTTGCCCTAACTGAATATTCAGCTCTCTTCCTGTAATCTATTTTAAACTATACTTGATAATGCTGACAATACTAACTCAGAATTTAAAAATCTGACTTTGATGCTCTGATTTATGCAGCATTTCCCAGACATTAAAAATAAATAAAATACAGTAAGTAGATAAATAGATAAACAAAAAAAGCAGTCTGCGATCACCAGATCAACAGGCTGAATCTGCCAATTACAGATGTCAATCAATTCCGCAGTGTTAAACAAGAGGGCAGCTTAATTATAGTAATTCTGCAACACAGAGACGTGACAAGGGCAGACATGCATGGTAGTAACCCAAGCAAATCACAAGGATAAAAAAACAAGGCTGTATATATGTTAATAAGCCTATACTTGTTGGCCATTTTAGTTAGTTTCTGTTGCTATTTGTATCTATATTTTTATTTTATGTTTTCCTGTCTGCTGTGCTTGTTTGTTTCTATTGTACATCACTTTGGTTGGCCTTGGTGCTTTTTTAAGTGCTCTATAAATAAATGTGTATGGTATGGTATAAACTACACCAGTCCAGACATTTAACAACCCCTCCCCCTCCCCCCCACACACACACATATCGTAGCTTCATCAAGAAGTAGATTTGATTCCGCGACTAGGGAAGGTGGGTAAATGTGATCATTTGAGTTTGACCACGATGATGACTTGCGTTTGGTGTCTTATTCAGAAGTTAAGAGCCTACAGTAGTTACACAAGTGGACACATTTTTTTTTTTTTTATTTGGCTGGCCCATCATTACCTGCAGTGTTCCATCAGTCCTCACTGATGGAACACTGCAGGTAATCATGTCCTGAGAGCGCACACTGTAGCTGCGTGAGTGCAGCTACAGTGTGCGCTCTCAGGACATGATTACCTGCAGTGTTCCATCAGTGAGGACTGAACTTGGAAAAAGGGCCTTCTCCTACTCCGCTCCTGCTTCATGGAATATCTTACAAAAAGATCTGAAGCTCTCGACCTTGACTTCTCTAAATGGTTTTCAGAATCTGTTGGAATCCTGGCAAAAACCAATGCAGATTTGTTCCTGTCTTTGATTTTATACGTCTACCTTATAATGTTTTGCTAGTTTTTTGATACTTTGTTAAAAAAAAAAAAATGTATTTCTCTCTTTTGTTTTTTTCTCTTTTGTTTTCTATTGTTTATTGTTTATTGTTTAAGGAAATTCTACCATTGCTGTTCATTGTTCTTTAGTTTTAGCAGGTCGCTTTCGTAAATGAGCCATGAGGCTCAATAAGATTTACCTGACTAAATAAAGGTTGAATGAAAAAAAAAATCAAACACCTCATAAAGTGATATTTCCATCAGCAGATGCCTTCAAGTTGATCAGTTATCAACAAACTGCACAAAGTTTCCAACATGTACAGGAAACCAGACGTTAATGACACTTTCTCTATATCTGTCTATAATAACTGAAAACGATAACCCCATGATACCTCCAGCCAGGAGTTTCTATTTGCAGGCGATGGTTTTCTTGTGAGTATGCAAGCAAGCAGGCAACTTTCGCCCGGTGGCTGGATGCAAGAGACTTTAAGACTGATGTGCAGCAATCAGCCACATGGCTCATATTTGGAGTGAATAGCTACATGATGAAAGAAACCCAATGTGAGAAACTATGCTGACTTGCATAAGGCAATACTGACTGATACTTGCAAAGTTGAGTTTTGAGCATTTAAATGTGGTTTAAATATAGGCTTATGTTGGATTTCTTGCATTTTACTGCAGCATTACTTACTGCAAAAACACTTTTTTTGTTTGGTTACAACATGCTATATTACCAAACTACTGTCTTCTCAACAGTCTCTAAATATCAGAGCTTTTATATGGTCGATTAAAGAAAAATAAAACATCTGTGTTGTGTTTGTTATTGTAGTACTGAGCTCAATTATGACTATGCCCACATGTGGCTCACCGTTTGGCAATATTTGGGTCATTTTACATGACAAGCAACAGGAAAAGTCTGCCATCTGTGAGGCCATTCACTCAACACTCTTGCTCTTGTTTACGTGTGCTGCCATCAAAGGCAGCCACAGCCATCTGCCACCCCGCTCTATGTCATGGCCAGGTAGGCCACGAACAGTCAGGCTTATCATTTAGTTCCAGGCTGCACAGAAACCTGTTTTCAAAATTCATTTCTGCAACCTTTTTGTGTGGTTTGTTGAACACAAGGGGTAATTTTTGTATAGTTTATAATGGCACTATGGCTGCAGAAAACATAGGCTAATTTACCATGAAGTAAAAGTAGAAAGGAAGGTTGGATATGAGGAGTCACATTACTATGCAAAACTGAAGCTCTGGACATAATGAACAGGATGACTCCTGCATCCATGTGTGTTATCAGGCAGCAGCTTCTGCTGTGCATTTAAAGGACTGACTGTTAAATGGCTGGTTACTAAATGTAGCAGAGCCACGGTGTTGTTGCACTATGTTACTCCAATCTAAAGCATCAAATAAAACCATTAAAATATGTATCCAGGTCAAAGTGTGTACTATTATGGAGGTTACGTCATAGTTCTTCAACTCTGATGTTAAATTGTCAGTTTACGTTTGCATGCAAAAGAAAAGATTTTAGGAATTCATACTTACTGACTGGATTATTACTGTGTTCTCAAACTGTGGTCCAGGAGGCAGGATTGAGGCTAAAACACAAGTAAGATGGATTTTTGCTAGTGTGCAATGCTAAATTTAGGAGCAGCAAGTTAAAGAGGTTTGATGTAATACTTTTGTGAGAAAAGTCATGATCAGTTTTAAAATTAAATGGAATAAATTAAATGTATGGCACAACATCTATGATAAATTATAGATGGTATGATATCTTCCCCCGCGACAGCGTCATACTGAATAACCTTTTAGTCCACGCCCACCTACAGTGTGGGCCCGCCCCGTGTGCATATAACTCCACCACACGGAAGGAACAGCCTCGAACAGCTTATCATTCAGCCGTCCAAAAGCCAATGGGGCCCACATAGCTAAAGGGCTCCGCTATACTCGTATAATCTGGGGTTACAATACGTAACCAACGTTATACTTCGTATAGCTCTGCCCTTTAGCTCCTATTGGATAAAGGGCGTAGCAGGATGTAGTCCATGCCCCATTGGGTCCAGCCCAAGCATGAAGTCCTTGCTCACCCAAAAACACCTCTGTCCTTCCTCATACGTCATCCGTACGTTCTACGTCACGACGCACCTGAGGAGGGTGCTGGTGATCGGTGGATAAGCCTGCAGGCCTGCACTGAGGCCTGCCAGGCGTGTGACGGCTGCACCGCAGCCTCACAACATTGATTATTGTTTTTGTGTTTTTTTTTTTTTGTTTGTTTTTTGTGTTTTTTTGTGTTTTTTTTAACAAAACGCCAGAAGGCCAGAACAGGCCTCGGCGGCGACCCCAAACAGGGGGACAAAAACTGACTCAGAGCTATGCACAGACAGGATCAAAAGTCAGTAACAACACAACAAACTCAGTCCAGAGCCCTGAGACTGAAGGCAACACTCACACATCCTGCACAGAGGCAGGTGGAGTGCAGAACACCACATGAAAACTTTACCCTGCTAATCCATAACTCCCAGGACTGAATTAGTCATGGAGGGACCTGACATGTCACGCAGGTAATGTCTTATGAACGTGCAGGGCGTGGCCCACGAGGCCGCCAAACAGATATCGCTTACTGTCATCCCGCCATGTAAAGCTGCAGATGACGCTAACGCCCGTGTAGAATGAGCACGTAGCGTCTGAGGAGGTTCTACTCCACACGTTCTGTAAGCTTCTGAGATGGCTTCACACAGCCAGTGTGAGAGCCGCTGGGATGACAGAGCTCGTCCCACAGAGCTGTCCCTGTAGTGGATGAACAAACTCTATATATATATATATATATATATATATATATATATATATATATATATACAGGTAGCCCTCTAGTTACGTCAGGGATAGGGACCTACGTGTGTGACTTAGGTCGATTTTGTCGTACCTCGCGGACCAAAAACACATGCCTATCGTAGGTCCGCGTTTCTGACATAGGTCGCGGTTATACCGCTAACGGAGCGCCGCACACATATTTAATGGCATGAGACTGAACAAGCAGACATACTAAGGCCATAAACACGCACAGAACTGCACAACAAATAAAAAATATAATGTCTTACTTTGAGCCGGTGGCCCCGACTGCCAGGCGGACATTTGCGGCGAGCTCCCGGCCGCAGATGGATCCTCCGCGGCATGTCGGCTCGGTGTCTTCGCCTGTGTTAGCTGCTTTGTTAGCTGCTGTCGTTAGCATGTCGGGCGGCGTTGTGGCCGCCGATCGCGGGGCGATCCGCGGCTGCTCCTCCGGACCTGAGACGTCCACAGAGTTGACCGAGTGTTTCCAGCTCATTTATCCGTATGAGGCAACCCTGATCGGGCACACGGAGCCAGCTGACAGTAGCCTCCGGAGCTCCATTGACCGCAGTACAGTTGTAAAATGGCAACCGGAAGTGGCGAGCGGAAACCGGAAGTTGCGTAAATACGATTAATTTCTTATCAAAACGTAAAATTAATAATTATACTTTATTTATAAAGCCATTTAAAACAACCACAGCTGCAACAAAGTGCTATACACATGAAATTAATAACTTTTAAACACAAAAAAAAAAAAAATTTTTTTTTTTTTTTAATCATATTTTTATTAAATATGATAAAATCGTAAGTCTGAGTTGCCGTAGGTCGCAGGTGTCGTACCTCGAGGGTTTCCTGTATATATATATATATATATATATATATATATATATATATATATATATATATATATATATACAATATATAT
>JBBPBX010004212.1:29831-42246 GCA_038048925.1 Garcialebias charrua | reverse complement strand
ATACTTGTGTCAGAGGCATTTTTAAAGTTGTAATAAAAAATAAATACTTTTTTTTGGTCAGAATCTAAAATAGTCCTGACTTTGAAAAAGAGGGAGAGCCTGCACTTTGAGATTACGGTAGCTTTCATGTGAAGGCAGGGGTGGATGATTTTGTGCTGAAAAGAAAATTAAAACCAGTCAAGAAGAACAAATAAACATACAAAGAAAAATAACTGATCAAAAAGAAAGACTATAAGGCAGAGTGAAAGATTACGAGCACACACAACCTCACTTTTAACTTTTACACACAAAATTGTGAATTTATTATTTCCACCTTGTCTTTTTATGAGAAATAATGCACATTAAATTTTCTGTAGTTCTAACTTAAATGTATTCTGTGTTCATGCTGCACGACTACAGTACTTTAAACACAAATATTCTGTAGATACATGTGTAAAATTATTTTGTATTGTTCTGGTATTTTAAATATTCATGCATTTCTCAGACCAGAAGTGTTTGCATGAGATTTAAAACCCTAAAATAATTCCTGTCAGAGAGTGCACACACAGAGATAGTCATAATGACATTAGAGGCCTTAACACAGACTTATTTTGATTTTTTTTTTATGGATCATTCCAACCAAAACCAAAATTACCACAAAAATGTATCTTCACCGATCCCTTGAAAATTCTTTAAATGCCATAACTTCATCTAAACTCCACCCCAGCAGCAAACAAACAAGCTGCCTGACAACAGGTCCAGAACTCTGTGGATGCGCAAACATTTTCTGACTATGCTTTCTTACAGATCAATTCAAACCTAATAGCCTGACTGTAATTGTTTAGAAACAGGATGGAATATTAGATAATAACACTGACAATTATCTTACCGTGTTTCTGTTTAGGCGTCCTCTTTCTGTGCAGTGGCAGTAACCAAACCAATAGAGAAATTCTAAAAATTCTTGCCAATAAATCAAAAACTCCTCGAACTTGAGGTTTTGAAAAGCTCTCAACTTCACTTGGCTGGAAAGTGGGTCATTTCCCCAACCGCTTGAGCTTACCTTTGCGTGAGTCAATTTGCCAGTTTCAATTATTAAAGGCAGCACCTGTCTCCTTTCAAGTCTTAGTAACTCCAATTGCTGTGCGAACGGCCCTGCAGAGACAAAATCTACTCTGTCTGCAGATCTGAAAGTAAAGCACCTGATATGAAATAAGAGGTTGGTGCGATACAGCAATCAAATAGGAGTGATGCAAGCGGACCTCCACTGGAATCCACACTCATCTTCAGCCCTTTTCACCACCAAAGCTTCATTGAGTAATTGGCTTTCTTTTGGTTTGCTGTTGTCCAATCTAAATGGTAATTTGGAATGCTCAGTGGTG
This sequence comes from Garcialebias charrua, assembly GCA_038048925.1. NCBI lineage: Eukaryota > Metazoa > Chordata > Actinopteri > Cyprinodontiformes > Rivulidae > Garcialebias > Garcialebias charrua. The sequence continues at coordinate 40,888 of JBBPBX010004212.1, read as the reverse complement.
ACGCTGTTTACTGGAAGGTAGTTTCTCAATATGAAAATAAAAGTTGCCATAATAAAGGAGGAGTCTGTCAAACGGTCCTGAGGCAAAAGATGTAGAAGTGTTGTCCGGATCTCTTCACGTGATAAACAACATGTTGCATAGTGCTTGCAAACTTAGAAAGAAAATTTAGTGTGTGAATCATGTAGCCACATTTTTACTTTCAATTATACTTTCTGTTTGCCCACAAGTGTGTTGATTTTATTTTACTCTCAAAACCCATGCAAGGCAGGTGGTTTTGAAGCCTTTAAAGTTTCCAGGGGCATACATTTTCATTCTCTCCATGTTAACTCTGATGGATGCACCCTGTCCAAAGTGCCTGGCTGCCCTCCACCAAATAAATGCTGGGAAAGGACAGTGTCCATCTTAAACACAAAAGAGCAAATGATAAAATGAAGAAACTCAAAGGAAAAAAAATCCCATCAGATTTTCATATAAACAATCCATATAATATAATAGCCATCCGGTGTAGATGTCCCTTGCTTCATTATTTCCCAATTTCTGACTTTGCCAGTTCATCCCACACCATTTTAATTGTTGAAACCCAAGACGGACCAAGGTGTGTAAAATCGGTACATGATTTCAGGAGTCATTTGCAAGGCCTTTTCTTCAGCACATTTTTTCCCTGCTCAATTTAAGAGCTAATTCCATATGTAAATGGCAGTTTAGTAATGCATCAAGGTGTTAAGGTGAGGATTAATAGAGCCACTTTTGAGTACCATGGGAAATCATCTTTAATCATCCACAAAAAAATGCAGCAAGTAGCTACTTAAATCTGCTTTAATCACAACAGGCTTTTCTTTTTTTAATTGTAAAAAGGCAGGTAGCTTGTTGTCTTTACTTGATTTAACTTGATGGATTAATGGGATGTCTTTTAATTACGCCTGACAAGAAAGATGGGCGGGGTGCACGTTGCTGCTGCTCCTAAGAGCACGGCCCCTTATTCTTTTATGGGAAAAGGGGAAAAGGCCATGAGGAGAGGATAGTGGTATTAAAAAAAATCTCTTCACACCTGGTCCTTATCAGGACACGATTTAAGACATCAAAAAAACTCTACCAGCAAGCACATTTATAGACACATTACATATCTAGTTGATGACAAGACGGTCAGATTTGTCCATGAAGCACTTCCAGATAGCACCAAGATGTTGGTGTCAGTTGGTACAGCTCCGGTAGACTCGGTTTGGTTGGGGACCTATATTAAAAACATTTGTTTACATTTCAGCTAGTGCAGTTTGCATTCACACTGCACTGAGTCATCGAGCCACACTGCCCCCCTCCCCCCGACATCCCCCACCTCGCCTGTGGTGGCGTTGCACCAAGAACTACTGAAGGAAACAACACAAAAACATATGAAGAAATAAAAACGGAGTGGCGTCAAATTTGAGCCGTTTTAGGATTTCTGTTTTGTTCTTTTTCAACAATGGACTCAGCATGAGTGGAAGATGAGGCAGAAGACCATGGAGAATGTTATTTTTCCACACAAGGCGGCTGACGGCTTCGTATGAGGTAAGAGAAATACACATTTGTTTGCCCTGCGCTGTAGTCCACTTCCTGCTTTTGGAGCAGTCTCCAGTTTGCTTTCATTCATAATGCATTTGAATCGTGCCAGAGTTAACCAACCGAACTGGGACTTAGGTTTTTAGGCAGATCAGAGTTCGCTTTTTTGGACTGCATCAGAGTTCGATTGCACATTCACACCTCCCCAAAAAAAACAGATGTTCTAGGCAAACAGACTAGAGTTCAATTAAAATGAACTAAACAAGGCTGGTTTGAATGCACCCTTAGTTTATACATATCCCAGGAAAAATTTGATGTCAGCCTGCTTCGAGGCCAAACGGGGGAGTCAGATTCAGATAAGCTACAGTTGTTGATTTTTTCAGGCAGACTTATTTATCATCAGCCTTGAGTTCTGTACTTTTAATCCAAAATGGTCAGATTTGTGGGCATTCCACTGGTCCGTGCTTATCGGCTCCCTCCACGGTCGTCCCCAATACAGGTAGTCCCCGAATTACGAGCGCTCTGATCTACGAGGTTCCAGACTTACGAGCTGGCGAATTTTTGGAAAAAACGCAAAAAATACTGAGTTTTCATGTGTTTTTTCACCACAGTTAGTTAGCTAAGCATATGGACACACGTTTCCGATCATTTTTATGCACTCATAAGCAGTTTTTGGATGAAAATAGAGTGTTTTTAGTCGCGCTAGCGAAACCGTTCCAATTTACGAGCGAAATTTCGGACTTACGAGAGACATGGCAACCGTTCCAAATTACGAGATTTCCGGTTTACGAGCGCCTCGTTGTAACGGATCTCGCTCGTAAATCGGGGAATACCTGTACGCTGGTAAGTCCCAGAACCCATAAGTGGCCTGCAATTCTCACAAATCGCCTACATCTTACGATTTAGCTCATAAATCAGATGATTTTGAGTGCACGAATCATGAACCACATCTTCAGACAGGATCGGCAGCTTTGTCATGGCTGATACTGCTGACACCATCTTCTTTAATAGTCGATAACATAGGTATCCGCTGGTGCCAAAAAGCAGAAACCCTGCTATCATGATCCCAATATCTTCTGCATCCTCCTGAGACAGTATGAAAAGGTACATTAGATCCATACCGTATCCTGCCATGCGAGTCTCATGAGGCATGGGGGTTCTCCAGGACCCTGTCACTTTGTTGAAAATGTTTTTATCGATTGTGTTGAAATTCCAGCTGACCAGATCCATGACAGTAGTTTACGTTTCAGAGGATATGTAAATAGGAGCTCCGATACACAAGACAGAAAGCAAAATAGCAGGAGGATGGGAGAGGGAAGATAAGCGTCCGTCTTATACGAGAGCTAGTGAGGAAAAAAGACAAGATAGAAGAATACAATAGAAAAAAAATAAGTTTGTGTTCTCACTCGATACCAGACATACCCACCAGGATGAAGGCTCTGAAATGCTCAACTATAAAACAACTTTCTGTTTACAATGAATAACTTACATTGTTGTCAATATTACAAGATTCAACTTTTGTTAAACCTAGATGCTACAAAGGCTGTCAAACAACCAAAGGTGGGCAAATGAACGCTGGGGACCGCTAATGTGCTAATCCGCTTACAGCGGACCTAACGTTTTTGTCAGCGTAACAGCGGAGTGACTAACTTTTATAATTCATAAGCAGATTTGTGCTATTTTTATTTAAAATGCAGTACCGCTAATAACTAATTATCTATCAGTAAAAACAAATAAACTTATTTTAGAGGCTCTTATGCTGGCTCCGTAGCTGCTTGTTTTGCCTTTTTCCCCTCCCTCACCGTCTTGACATCTTCCGGGTCAGAGGTGAACTCGGGGGCTAATTCTGTGGCTAGCTGGTTGTGCTGGGTTTCTTGGATAAATCCGCAGAGAACCCCGCTGTTTCAAGCCAAATTAACGCGGCCGGAGGATTTTATTGTGTGTTTTGTGTCAACCACTCGACGGTGAGTCGTTAGTTTTATGTATTTGGGTTACTTTTATGTATAAATGCGGTGGCGACACACCCGTGTATTTGAGATTTAAAAGTGGTCTTAGGGATTAAAAGATCATTCTCTTTTTTGTTAATTTCGTGGCCGAATAGAATATATGTACGTAAAGTATTAAATAAATCCTTTGATTTTTGTAATTTCATCCTTTTAGGATCATTTTAGTTACTTTTCAGTTGGCAGTGTAGTGCAAATATTGCATAACGCTGCCGGCTACCAATTGTCGAATATAAATAGCGGATTAGATTAGCTTCCCCTAATTTTCATAAGACATTTGTGCTTTTGAAATTGTGGACCTAAAAAAATTAATAAGCGTTTTAGAAATTGTGGAACTAATTTTTTGATAGCATTGCCCACCACTTCAAACAACCACCTTGATGCGTCAGAAAAAGTTCAGTTGAACTAAGAAATCAGCTTTGAACAGAATATCTGGGGAAAGACAACAATGATGAAAAAAATACTACATAAATCATTGTGTTTATAATGAAACATAAGCAGCACATTAAGGTCTTAGCACTGATAATCAGCTGAAGTTCTACAATTTACATCTGGTTATGAAACAAGACATAAGGGACAATTTGTGGTAAAATAGAACCGACTGAATAACTATTACAGAATAAAAATAATCCTGTTCGTAAAAGGGTCACAGTGTGAGGCAGACAAGAGCTTCAGTCTCTCCCCCGCTATCTTTTGTCTTGTCATTTTCATTGATTTATGACTCAGATTATATCTTTATGAAATACATGATTTGGATAAAGAGTCTTTACCCTCCAAGGAAGTCTCTGAGGCAACAATGATCCAGCCACAGGCATTTAAAGGATTTTACTGTGCCACAGATGCATAGCTAGATGTTGCCTGCTTTACTTAGTGATGGCTACACATAAACCATCCAAACACGAGGTCTATGCATGATGTAACCACATCATTCATTTCTTTTTAGACATTGATGTATGGAACAATAAACACCACACGTGCTTTGCCCAATATGATCAATAAAACGAACCAGTTTATTTTAACCATACATGGAAACATTTTGTATATTTTACTTAGACAATGTGGTAAAATATTTATTGACAATTTTGTAAACAGAGAAGGAAATTTCATTATAAATTATCTAAAGTGTTATTTGTCAAATACATATACTGTACTGTCCTTTACAATTTTTGAACTGTGCTCCATGCCTTATACAGATTCAAAGATATGATAAAATTACTAAGGGTCTTGAGTTATTTGTTCTGAACTGGTCCAAAATACAATACGTTGTGCTTAAAATTAGTCTCATTAAAGTGTAAAAATTGAGTGGAACTGGCATATAACTAAATCATTGTTTTCTAAATTGATGTACCAGTGATGATAAAAGACAAGCAGTTTTTCAGACTTGAAAAAAGTGGTGCACCACAAGGATGTGTATTTATCCCACTATTGTTCAACATTGTGGCTAATAATTTTTTTAAAGAGACCAAATGCATGTGTCTTGAGAAAACATTGCAGATGGCGGTGATTATTATTTCTTTATAGGGAAGAACTTACAATAAAAATAAAATACAGTACAAGTTTTTTTGGGATAGAGTAAAGCTTAGCAATAATTTATTGATACAAGACCAAGTTTCTTCGAGAGACAGGATTCAGTATCACTATCGTCACAAGTAAAATATTTCAGAAAGTTACAGTTGTTCTCTTGGTTTTTGTTTGATAAAAGATCTAACATGGAGGGAGCGTATAGTTAAAATTGTATTGATAAGAAAAGACCATAAGGAAAGTGTACTATAATGACTGTAAGGAAATAGTATTTTTACTGTCTTTTTAGGACAGGGCTTCAGGAGTTTTAAAATCTGCTTTAATAAAAATGTTTATTCAATACTATATTCACATTAGACTAGTTGTGTACAGTAGGTTTCTCTTCAGCCACAAAAAGCAGCATTCAGAAATAAAGGAAGCTGAAACCAATGGCAGGTGTTAAAAAAAGTAATGGAAATAAAACCATTTTTTTGTGGCTTGAGAAAGAATAATTCAATTAATGCAATAAATTAATCAATCAATTGACAGCACTTGCAAAGTTTAGTCAATAAATATATGCAAGAAATAAGTTAATAAATACATAAAAATTGTAAGAATAAAAACTCATAATAGGATGGCTCAGCATTGATCAAACGTTTTGAGAATCCTAAATTAGGGTTAATCCTGATATGTTGCACTTGTATTTGTGGACACTTTATTCATTTCCAAAGTGCTCACTCTGTTCTTTTTAACAGTATGCAGCAACTGAATGCCCTAAGACCCTACATGAAACTGTTTCATTTGAATGAAAATGAAAACATGCATGTTTTATTTAATCTTTTCTGCTTTGCTTGAAATGTAACTAACCATGACACAAACCAAGGCACATACCGAATAATGAACGTTGCGCACCGTTACGTTTAATGAAGCAGCAGCCTCGGGAAGATGTAATCTACACACAGAGTGCATCTCCTTTTAAGGCAGAATCTTTTGCCTGATCTTAACTTAAATATACAGAATCACATGCTATTACCATATTTTACTTCTTTTTTATTTTTTACTCTTGCTGCTGTATTGCATAGACAAAATTGCTTTACATGTGTATAAGTGACCCTGATTTATTTATTTATTTTCATTTACCCTTTATTTATCCAGGTACTGTAGTCTCATTGAGTCATGCAAACTCATTTTCAAGAGAGACCTGTTACGGAGCAGATGGTGGGGGTCAAGGGCCTTGCTCAGGGGCCCAGAGTGGGGCGGATAAAGGTGGAGGCAGGTGTGGGTGTTTCACCTTTTTCCACCCACATCTTTTGATGTTGTCGGTACCGGGGCTTGAACCGGTGATCTTCTGATCACAAGCCCACCGTCTCTAACCACTGCACCACCACTCCCTGTGTTTGTGTTCAAAAGTTGTGACCTGTGGAAATTATAATTAACTAATTAATAATAATCCTGAAGTAGCAGAAATATTCTGCTCATGCATTAACAGACTACACAGGAACAGCTGACTCTCCTGCTTGAGAAAGACTTCAGTGCTTAAGTCATTTTTTTTTTTAAACCCAAAGTTCATAATCAATTTCTTCTTTGACATTAGGTGTATAAACTGTGTCACAATGTTCTACTGTGCTGTTTAACTTTTGTTAACAGAACGGGCAGTAAACATTTTCACATATGAGTTATGCGTCAAAACCTAAACTGCTTTGAGACCTTTTGACCTTGGCATTACTCAAGCACAGAACAGAAAGATCATGTTGACGAGGAAGTTTGTAAGCCAAAGCTCCATCTTATCCATAATATCTTTCACACAGCAGATGTGGCCATTATGCTCTAAACTGCTAGTATATTTGAGTTGGTCCCACACTAAGAAAACACAGTATTCTAGAAAATCAACTCCAGCAATTAGTTCCAAAATATTTCACTTTACCAGCTGATGTGGTGTGGCAAAGAGTAGTTGAGCAAATGAAGGCATTGATATTTTAAGGTACTTATCATTTGATGGTCACGACAAAAGGATGAATTTAATAACTTTATTTTTATTAGAAGTGTTGAATCCCAAAGTATCCCCAGGGACGAGAGAGTGGTGATCGGAGCAGACCTGAATGGGCATGTTGGTGAAGGAAACAGAGCGGGTGAGGAAGTGATGGGTAGGTTTGGTGTCAAGGAAAGAAACCAGGAAGGTGGTTAAGATGGTGATGGATTTTGCCAAGAGAATGAAAATGGATGTAGTCAACACATTTCCAAAAGAGGAAGGAACATACAGAGTGACAAGAGTAGAGGAAGGAGTACACATGTCGACTACATTCTGTGTAGAAGAGGAAACCTGAGGGAGATTGGGGACTGTAAGGCTGTGGCAGGGGAGAGCATGGCCAGACAGTTTTGGATTGTTGTGGTTAAGAAGAGAAAAAGAGTAAAATCAGAGAAGATGTCTCAGTCAGAGTCAGAGAGTTTTATTGTCATACACACCACATGCGGTACTGGTGGTGGAACGAGATTATGTACACAGGGTCCCAGTTACATCCAACAATAAAATGTAAAAGAAAAACTACAGTAAGATCTAAGATATGAACTAAGAAAACATCACCTACATGTACACTAAGCACTAATAGCATAAAAACAATGTGCAGAACAGCAGCACAAACATGAGTGTGTGAGCAGATGAGTATGAATGTGCACAGCAACATGAAACAGATCAGCGGCAACATGATGCAATTTTCACTGTGTTTATCCTGGTTAGAGATTCATGAGACTAACAGCCTCGGGGTAGAAGCTGTTCCTCAGTCTAGTGGTTCTACACTTAATGCTCCTTAACCTCCTTCCTGAGGGGAGTGGGGCAAACAGTGTGTATGCTGGGTGAGTGGGGTCCTTCATGATGAAGGTGGCCCTCTTCCTGCATTTAGAGGTGTAGTTCCCTTTCAGTCTGGTCTCTCGGTGCAACATAATTGCTATGGGATTTGCGCCCCCGCGTGATTACCTGAAGGAATATACTCACGCCTTTACGGCTAGGGGCGTCACCACCGTGCCAGAGGCCCCGCCCTCTGGGTACTTAAGCGGCTGACGCCCCTCCATCTTTCTCTTTTTGCCCTTCACCTCGCTTAAAAACGTATCAGATTTTTTTTCTGAGGTCTACTTAAAAAAAGCTCACATGTGATCCCAAAGACAATTTAGAACGCATTGACGCTTACATTCTCTAACCTGACCATAGGACTAATTTGTAATCAAACAGTAATAAAAAAGATAAAAAGAAAAAAGCTAATTTTAATCATTCTCACATCTTATCATAATAAGACGTCTGATTAAAATAAAAATGAATTTTCAAAGCTTTCATATAATCACATCATCATTAAGCTGTTTTGCAAACAATCTTAATTGTGACTATATTTACATTAAAAGGTGCAAGGATTTTTTTGTTTTGGGTTTTCATCTTTTGAGTAACTAATATTTATTTTATTTAGAAATTATAAAAGTATACATTTGGGTGGGGGGAGTTTTTTAATTTATTTCAGCCCACTTTTATTATAATAATTATTAATATTAATATTATTGTTGTTGTTTTTGTGAGGCATTGTGGCAAGGACTAAAATTGCATCACACACCATGATACCAGTAAGTATAATTTTGTGTGCTCAGAATGTGACACTAACTTAATGAGAACAGTGTCTGTAGGAGATCCTCCCACTACTGTCACCCTGCTGTTAAAAGTCATAATTTCCACATTTAAACAAATCCTAAAACTTTTAGTTAATTGGCTACACCAAGGAAATCCCAAAAGCCTTCCTCGGCCATTAGAGAAAGCTGTCAAAGCCACCATTAAGCCTGATGATCTATTTCCCTGACAGAGCTTTGACCTGAGCACTGGTGATCAGCTGACAAGCAGCTCTGTAGCTGATAACGAGATGGGAAAAGAAGTGAATGAATGAGAAGAAGGGAGGTGCCAGGAGAAAAGAATTAGAAGTGATCACAGGAGGAGTAGAGGGATCCCGAAGTGATGGGGACAACAAGGAGGAGGGAAACGTGAAAGTGAAGAAATAAAAAAAGAGTAAATGCTGGAGGGAGAATGTTTATCTGCATGTCACACTGAGGAATGAAATAGAAACTGTGGTGAGGAAGGCAAAGCAATTTATTCAGAAAAGATGCCACATATCAGAATAACAAGAACCTCAAACCTGAATGTGGATTACCAGTTGAAGTGTGAGATAAGTACAAAGTACTATCACAAATTTCTGAATACATCTGCAGAATTTAATTTATTAAATAAATTACTTTCAACACTCATGACCACCAAAGCAGCAGCAAGAAAACAAGCAAACAAAACTCTTCAAATTATTTTGGATCATGATCACTAAACAAGTGGTTTTAAATATTTTCATTTCAAATACTTTGTCATTTCTTCAATGTCAGATAAGAATACTATGGCAGAGCTTTAGGGCCACACTAAAAAATTAATAAAAGCCACAAAATTACAAGAATAAGTCATAGTATTGAGAATAAAGTTGAGTGTCTTTTTTTTTTCTTCTTCCCCATGTCCTGTTTGGCATTGTAGCACTCAGAGTTATTGTCTGAGTGTCGAGGTGATACCCAACAGATTTACTTTCACAAGCAGAGCTGGCCTTAATGCTCCACTTGAGATATACTTGATATATACTAATATATCCACTTGATATATAAATAAAACTTTATTAGAATTTGCTTTGGGTTTGTTGAAGATGTAATGGACACGGGTATGAAAAGACAAAGAAGAAAACAAAGCTAGAAAAGTGATAGAAGGGGTAAAAGAGAAAAAAGGCGATAGCAGTAGAGGAGAGAGAGAGGTATAAAGAGAACACACATCAACATCATTGAAGTCTGCCTCTAAACCTGCAGAAAGAAAAAAATACAAAACGGAGAAACCACAACAACAAAACCACATATACAGTATAATGATACTTATAACATCATTAGAAAGTACTTTATACGGTACATCATAATACAAGATGTATTTAGTGGCCACCACAACCCAACTGAGTGTGTATCTGATAAACACCTGAATCTAAACACCTGTGTGAGCATGCTTGTCACTATAAGATTTCTCCATAAGAGTGTTTAATAGTGGATGTGGGGACCCACTTACCCGCCCCCACAGGATTTGATGGTAACAGTACTGTTAAGGTGTGATCTGTCAATTTACATGTATGTGTTACCTCAGCTTGCAATTTACATATGATGGTGCGTGATTCTTAAGACTGTTCTAACTCCACACACTCACAGTTTGTTTCAGTGTATTGAAAAAGCCCTCTGGATAGAGATCGAAACGTCTTCTGCAACAAATAAAGTCCAGTTGATCTTGTATTGAACGCCTTTTTGATTTTAACACAGGGAGGACCAGAGCCGCAGACATACAGCGGCCCCCAAGCCCGGAGCCCCGGGAGCAGGGACAGCTGCACCCCACAGAGAGAAGCAGAGGGACGCCCCGGGCGATCCCTAGCAACCACAATGTAGGAATCCCAGGAGGCTGCAGCGACTAGCCCACAGCTCCCCGCTGGCAACCCGCCCCCCCAGAGTAGATCCCGCCATGGACACCGAGCCCAGAGTCCTGAGGTCATACCACCTCCAACAGAGGTCCGACAAAGCCAAGGCACCCAGGCCCCGGCAGGCAGCCACCAGGGCAGGTCGGCACACACCCGATCACCCAGCCCAGATGCCGAGAGCCACCAATGCATCGGCAGCGGGGTGGGGTGGGAGGGGCACCACCGGAGGGGGGCGCGACAGGGGGAAGTAGACCCACATTAAATGAGGGGCCCAAATTGCTCCAAGAGAGGGGACCACCAAAAACCCAACCTGAGACATAAACAGGCACACAGACAGCCCGACAGAGCCTTTGTCAGGCTGACCATGAGCCCCACCCACCTGACAGTGACCGCAAGCCGACCCCAGACCAGGGGCCAGAGCAGCAGGGAGCTGCAGCCAAGGAAGTCTGGACCACCACACCAAGAACCCCGCACCACAGGCCCGGAGAAACCCCGGCACGCCACCTACGCACCC
>JBBPBX010004212.1:5918-18014 GCA_038048925.1 Garcialebias charrua | reverse complement strand
TATATATATATATATATATATATATACATATATATATATACATATATACATATATATATATACATATATACATATACATATATACATATATACCGTATTCTCCGGTGTATAATACGCACTTTTATTGCTCATTTGAATATCCTGCGTATTATACACCGAAGCGTATTATCTATGGATTTTTTCCCACATTTTTAGACCCATTTTTAGCTCTGATTCGCCGTTTTTCATTTTGGCCAAAAATGGTGCAGTACCAGTTTTGGCCGCTATGTGCGCTAATGCGCCCTGTAGTCTGTTTACCTGCAGACTGTAGCTGGAGGCGTATCGTGTATTCTATAAAACCCATCACCCCCCGCCAAATCACTGAGAGAGAGCAGGAGAAATCAACAACTACACATTCGAGAACAAAGAGAGAAAATGCAGCCAAAAACAAATTCGTATACTGCAGAATTTAAGCTGCAGGTAGTTTTATTTTAATTAAATTCAGCTGTACATTACAAATTAAGTCATCTAGAGACTTCTTTTAATTTTGTTAGTTTAAATGTCATCAAATGAATAACCTTGTGTGTTACTTGTATAAGCATTATTGAATCCAATGTTTGATAGTCATCAAGACTGTTTAATTCAAACTGTTTAAATTCATGCTGAATAGCAAATGTTATTCCAAAATGTTATTCATGAAGGATTTCTCTTCTCAAACCTGCAGTGAAGATTCAGTGACACTGTTTATCTCATTTTAGTTTGAGCTCAGGACAATCTCCTCAGAAGAGACTTTTGTTTTTGTCCTAATTAATAATCAGATGAATAATATCTGTTTTTGCTATTATCATTAACATAGGTCCCATATGTGATGCTTTAATGACGTTGTTTTAACCAAACCAACAGGTTAACAGTGTTGTGTGTAGTGTTAAGATCAGTTTTTATCATAAAATGCTGACATCTGAAACTAACAACTTTATCTTTCTGACAATTTGTAATGTTTGATTCAAATTAAAAGTAATAAAAGTATTACTGTCCCTTCAGGAATAACTCCCAAAAAGTTCATTACTGAGAGCGATCAGAGAAGTGTTTCTGAGGTCACGGTTGTATCACTAGTTTCAATGGGTTTGGCGCCATCTAGTGGCCATAAAAAAGACTGTCACGGCAGCGCGTATTATACACCGAAGCGTATTATCTACAGGTTTTTCTGATTTATTTCCAAAAATTGGCCAAAGCGTATTATACACCGGAGCGTATTATACACCGGAGAATACGGTATATCTCAAGTCTCTCTCTGGTGTAAGAAAGCAACTCTCACCTGAAGAAGCAATGCTTTTGGAATGTGGAGGGTATTTGTGGGGGGAGTATGGTTCTCATTGTGGGGGAGTGATCCTTTGTTTTGCCCTACTGGAGGTGATATGCTGGAGAAGAAAGGAAGGAATGTTTACTATTCAAACCCACAAACAAAGACCTCCAGCCCCAGGGGCCCAAACACCTAATGGAAGGTGAATACTTTAAAATTGTCATTTGACAAACTCACAGTAGTTATAATAGTAGTCTGAATTTCCTGGGTTTTCCAGTGTTAAATGCTGAAAGCTCGGTGAAGTGAATTTTAGAGAAAGACGGAGGGGCATCAGCCGCTTAAATATCCAGAGGGCGGGGCCTCTGGCGCGGCGCTGACGCCCTAGCCGTAAAGGCGTGAGTGTATTACTTCAGGTAACCGCGCGGAGACGCTGATTCCCATAGCAATTGTGTTGCACCTCGTTCCCTTCCTTCAGGGAACAAGGTGCAACATACTTGCTATGGGAATTGCGCCCCCGCGCGATTACCTGAAGGAATACATTTACTTCTTTTACGGCAGGGGGCGTCACCCCACGCCAGAGGTACCGCCCTTTAGGTACTTAGGCGACTGACGCCCCTCCAACTGTCTCCAAAATTGCACTTCACCGAGCTTTCAGCATTGAAAAGGGCCAGCTATGTTGCACCTCGTTCCCTTCCTTCAGGGAACATGAGTTATGGTGCATAACTTTCAGTTCCCTTTCAGTTCGGTCTCTCGGTGCAACATACTTGCTATGGGAACGTAATTCATTCACGCCCTTGAAATGCTCAGTAAAATGCCTGTTAGTGTGAACGCCTGCCCTTGACCAGAAGGCATCTCAAAGCTACTTTCTATTGTGTATTAGAAAGAACAGCCTGAGTGACATCACACGTAGTAACATCCAAACTGTAGTACTTTGCAAAAGTGTTTAAAGAGCTCCAGTTCGCAGCAGCACAAATGTCTGCAACTGACACGCCCTTGAACAATGACCAGGAAGTGGCCAAGCCCCTGGTTGAGTGAGCATGGACTCCAGGGGGCACTTGTTGACCTTTGCTACCGTACACCCTCTTAATGGCCTCCGTCACCCAATGTGAGAGGCGCTGTCTTGATAGGGCCTTTCCTGTAGCAGGTGTGGCAAAGCAGACAAACAGTTGGTTTGTTTTCCTCCATTCGGCTGTTCTCTGCATGTAGGTGCGTGAAGCCCTCACTGGGCAGAGAGCCTGTAGCCTTTCCTGTTCCTGAGTGAGGACAGGAGCAGGAGGAAAGGAGGATAGATCAAAGTCCAGACTCCTGTGGTTCAGAGTCAAGACCTTGGGAGTGTACGCGGGATTAGGCCTTAGTGTGACCTTTGACCCGTCAACGGCAAATCTGGTACACATTGGGTGTACAGACAATGCATGGAGGTCACCCACGCATTTCGCCGAGCAAAGAGCCAGGAGAAGAGCAGTTTTGTAAGATAGAAGATCTATCTTAATCTCGCTCAGAGGCTCAAATGGTGGGTCGCAAAGAGCCCCCAAGACCAGACCAAGATCCCAACCAGGGGTCAAGGTCCTGCTGGGTGGCTTGGTTCGAAGCACACCTTTCATATATCTCATTATGATTGGATGTGCTCCAGGAGTCCTGTGTCCCCAGCCCTCGTGACAGGCAGAGATAGCTGCAAGGAACACTTTAATCGTTGAATAAGAATGACCCTTTTCCAGTAAATCCTGAAGGAAAGTTAGTAGTTGAGCCAGGTCGCAAGCATAAGAAATTATATTTCTTTCTGAGCACCAGGCTTCGAAGATGCGCCACTTTTGTGCGTATAGAGACTGTGTTGACCCGGCACAGGCATTTTGTATGGTTTTTCCCACATTCTCAGGCAGACCCAAAGCCATCATCATGTCCTTTTCAGCTAACAGGCTGGAATTAATACCAGATCCTGGCCTAAACAGCCGGGCTACGACTTCCTGTGTGAGTCTTTGAGTGTCAACCAAGTTGGGGAGTGGGCCTCCACGTTGATGTGTTAACAGACTTCCCTGATCGAGTCTCCTTGAAGACAGATGGAGTCTATTAATTTTATTAGATTGAGTTGGGACAGGAAAGCTACTGTTTCAGTCCAAAACAGGATTTATTGGATTGAGGGGCTGCTGCTTCTGTAAACAAGCAGATCTCCTGATTCCAATTGTTGTCCCACCCAGTGGGATACTGTTGTGTGGGAGCAAGTTTGATGCAGCTTTGTGAGGAAAATCACGTGCTGCTCTTCTATCGCTCGAGCGTTACGTTTCCTTCATGAATAATAAAGGAACAGCAGCAACGTGTAAACGTGGGGATGGTCCTTTGTGACCGGCAGACTCAAGATGATTTGTTGATAAGGAGCCCAGTTTCCTTTCAAAATCAGGAGGAAAATTCTTGTTCGACCGATCCTTTTACACGTACAGTAACGTGATCACAGCCATTGCTTTGAGGGTGTGAAAATTGTGTCTGCCTTGGGGCATCCGATGTGCTCTCCTGTGGTGTGAGCCTGTCACGTGGTCGTCTGGTTAGTGCATTAGCCGGCCCCTTGCTCATAATGGAGCGGGGGCTAGGACACGTGCCCTTTCCCACCTGTATCCGTGAAAGGTGTAAGGTCTGTTCACAGACGCCTCTAGGTCTGTCTTCTGGAGACAGACCCTAGAGGCACCCTGCTGGGGCTGATTGAATAGGCTGGCACTCCATGAGCCGTGAAGGAGGGGGATGTGCCCCCCCCGGCCAGAGAGGCCCGTACTGTTGACATTATTTGTGTTGGTGTGTATTTTTTTGTTCAATAAAACAGGGACGTGCTGTTTTATGAGTTTTATTTGTGCTTACGTGCAACGACATACATGATTTGATGTCACTCACAGCAGGGAGAACATGGTTTGTGCATGCAACAGAGTTATCAGCCATTTGTACTTTGCTACAAATAAAGTCTGAACAAGGTGCGAACACTCCCGTTACCGCGTGGGCGGAAGGTCGTCTAAAATGTAAACGTGAGCCTGGTTCATCAGGCACGTTTTTGACGAGTGTCCCGGTTCGCCAAGGAGGCCCTATGCTTGCTCGCTTGGCGTGGGACAAACCTATTTTTGTTCCATGCGTGCTCGGAGCGAGGTTGGTTTGGCGAGGGTCTCTGCCGAGGCTCCTCCTTGTATGCTGTCCGCTTCTGCGGTGGCGCACGCATCGTCGAGCGGTGCCACGGCTGTGCAGGTCTGCCTCCAGCGGGCTCTTTGGGGGAGGGCAGAACTCCGACGAGGAATGCCCACCCTGAGGGCTTCAGCCTGCCTGCGCCTTTGGTCCAGCTTGGTTTGGATTCGCTCCAAAGTCTGGCCAAAAAGTCCCTCCGCTTCTATCGAGTGGTGGAGAAAAGGCACCTTTTGTCCCTCCGGTAAATCCGTCAACGTCATCCACAGGTGGCGGATCGCGATGACCACTTCCGCCATACCTTTGCCCTGAGCCACAGCAGCTGTCCCCATCATACGGAGAACGAAGTCTGTAGCTCTGCGGGCTTCGTCCAGTAATTCGGCAGCAGCTTGCTTATCCGAGGTTTCCTGCAGTTGTTGGAGTTTTTCTGCGAGGTAAGCCTGCATCATCGCGGACGCGTTCATGGCGCGCGCCGCGAGTCCTTGAGCTCTGTAACACTTCTTGAGAAGCGACGCTAAGGCTTTACAAGCTTTGCTAGGGAGAGTTGGCTTTGTTCCTGATGATCTGGGAGCTAGGTGGGACGCTAGTGTGTCCTCAATCTGAGGTGTGTTGGCTATTCCCACCTGATCCATGCACTCCACGTCAAGGAATTGTGAGAGAGGGAGGAGCATGGGCGCTCGTGGCTGAGGCCAGGTGCGGGTCAGTTCCGTGAGGAAGTCTGGGAACACGGGCATCCTTTGCCTTGTTGCAGCCTGCTGTTTTGAATAAAAATAGTTCCCCGCCAGCCTCGTGACCTGTTGGCGAGGTGGGGGTTCCGGCCAGGGGATGTTCAACGCGTCCGCTGCTCTGTGGCACAGGTCGAACAGGGCCGGGATGGAGAAGTCCGTTTCAGGGAGCGCAGGTATCGGGGTCCTGGGGAGGTCCTCTCCCGGATCCTCGATTTCGAGTTCTGGTTCCTCCGCTGAAAATTCGCCCGAGGCTGAGATGGAGATCTCGTCTTCATTCATCATGCCTCTGGTGTCGAACTCGACTGTTAGGTCCACCATGGGAGCAAGCGGGTCAGGGCTGTCGCCCCATTCGACGCGCGTGCTGTCGTGTAGAGCCATGTGTTCGAGCTCTGGGGTCGGAGTGAGGGTCTCCGTGGTGTCTGGGTCCTGTGGACCAGCTGAGCTTCCCATGGCCTTAGCCACGAGGTCCACCCGATGCCGCAGCACCGCATCCAGCATCTGGCTGCAGTGTGGGCAAGAATCGGGCGCGTCCAGAGCTTGTCTTGCATGAAATATACCCAGGCAGACTGGACAGGCCTCATGGGTGTCCGTTGCTGCGAGAGCAAATCCACAGCCACTGGGACAGGCGTGCGAGGTTGGGCTCGCCATCCCGTTGGTTTTCCTTTGAAGTTTTGTATTTCGCTTTCCCTTCTCCGGAGGCATGTCCGAGATAAGGCGAGCGAGACCTTCCAAAATCCTTTTCCTTGGTTGTTCAAGTGTCTCCTCCGTCATGTCGCTTTCGCTGGCTAGTCCGCTAAGTATGTTAGCCAGGGTAGCGGTTGTGGCGTAGTTATAACGCCGTTGAGTGAAGCAACCTGTAGAGAGAGGAGAGAAAAAAGCTTTGAGGTTATAGAAATGTGCTGGACTAGCGAAAGCTAGTCCAGCAGTACGCAGGGAAAAATTATCTGTGCGCTCTGTGCAGGGAGCGAGCTCACCTCAAGTTGAGCGATGGAGCAGCAGAGAAGTCCCGCGAAGAGAGGTAGTTCAGGTTTTGCGAGGTGAAGGGCAAAAAGAGACAGTTGGAGGGGCGTCAGTCGCCTAAGTACCTAAAGGGCGGTACCTCTGGCGCGGGGTGACGCCCCCTGCCGTAAAAGGCGTGAATGTATTCCTTCAGGTAATCGTGCGGGGGCGCAATTCCCATAGCAAGTATGTTGCACCAAGAGACCGAACTGAAAGGGAACTTTCAGTTTTCTGTGATCCTGTTTAACATCAGAAATTGTTAGCAAGTTGTGGACATATAGGCACAGTATTCACACAACCTGTGAGTTGTGCTTGCTTGTTTCTATTTTTATACAATGTTCATGCATTTTGACTTTTTTAAGCAAAAATTTAAAAATTACAAGACTTTTGGTCTCTCCTTAGCAAACACAGTTAGGTCTTTTTCACGTCTCTGGTCTGTTTGTTATACAGGATTCTACAGGAAAATCACATTAAAACTCATAAAAAAATATAGAGTACTCCCTCGCTACTTCACGGTTTGACTTTCGCGGACTTGCTCTATCACGGTTTGTTTGAGTACAGTACTGTACTGTACATATTTTTCTTTTGTTTTGTGCCACCATATTGTAGTTTTCTTTCATCAAGCCTTCACTTCACTGTAAGTAAAATTGTGCAGCTCCTTACGTTGTTAAAAGTAGTAGGTTTAAGAGTTTAGAGGACTGATTGTGGGCTTCATTGCTGCGGGAAAGTCTGCAGAAACGAACCGAGTCGGAATAGAACGGAGGTGGACCGGAACCAGAGCTGTTGCTGTTCTGCAGAGCAAGTAAGTAAAATTTAGTAACATATGAAGTTAAAATTATGTACGTTTAAGAGTTCAGAACATTCCAAGAGTGTGGGAAGGGTTTCTAAAGCCTTAATATAAAGTTTAATGTATTTGAACTTGAACTACTATTCCTACTTGCAGTGGAAGTGGTCTCCAGCTACAAGTACTACAAGTGCTCATCTGCTCACACTCATGTTCGTGCTGCTGTTCGAAGTAATGGTTTTATGTTATTAGTTATTAGTGTATTTCTAGTTGATGTTTTTCTTAGTTCATATCCTAGATCTTATTACTGTTTTTCTTTTACATTTTATTGTTGGATGTAACTGGGACCATGTGTACATAATCTCGTTCCATCACATGTACCACATGTGGTGCGAATGACAATAAGGAATCTCTGACTCTGACTACTTCAGGGTTTTTCACTTATCGCATGGCTTCATGGTATGGATCCCTCGCAATAAACGAAGGACTACTGTAGTAATAATGCACATGTTGGTGGCAAAACAAAAGGTTTAAGACAAGGAAGTGATTTGAATGTGGTGAATATGAAACAAGACATTGCTTGCAGGAAAGACAACATTAGACAATAACCAGTAATCATTTGACAACAATAAAAATAAAAAATAAATCAAATGTATCAATTTTGGTTCTGATAGTACATCGGAATTACCGTAGTTTGTTGAAAGCTTAATAAAGTCTTAACAAGCGCAACTAAAGTGTCGTTTCAAATGTGTTGCATTTTAAATACTTTGCAATGATAAATGCACAACATTTACACAAGTCCACATGTAAACGTACATGATTTTAAGTTGCATTTTAAAGAGTGAGTTTTAATACTTGTAAAATGACGATGAAACAACAACAAACAAAAGACACAAAATCAATATAAAACAACTCACAGATAGTTGGCCAAGTTGTGCTCCTGCAGAGTGTGAGTCTCAAAGCCATGAGGGACCGTATCAAAGTACTCACTTCCTACTCCACATATGAAACATTTGGTCTGCAGGGGGAAGACGAAAGACCTCGTTATCCGTTCAACAAAAACACAGGATGTTATTTTGTTTATTTGTCACATGCAGTTAAACAAAAGGTCAACAATGCGATGAAATGTTCAAGATGACAAGAACTGGTTAGGACTGGGAAAAAATAAAAACTGAATTTAATTCCCAACCATTAAAAAAAAGGTGATTTGTGATTCAACTGTGGTGTTTGCCAACACACAAACAATTCTTTACCAACATATGCGTAACATTTGACGTTTTTTTTTTCCCTCCACAAAAGTATTCTTAAGGTTTTCAACATTTTTCAGCTAGTACTCAACAGCGTAATTAGCTTTGCCCTATATGCATTTGCAGGTAAAATGACAGAAAATAAACACTGCTATGATGTTTGTTTAGGTTTTAGTGCAATGTGTGAGCTGGGTCACCTACATTTAGAGAAATGCATCGCAGGAGGATGACAGCAACAGATGAATCACAGTCATCATTGCTGAGTGCAGTTAAGCATGATGCTGCTGAAATGTAACATCTGGGTGAAAGTTGTCAAATCAGTGGGGATGTTTTATGTTTTGAGACACATTCAGAGTCAAAAAGATCATCTGAAAACTACAAGTGCCATTTTTTATTACTTATGTCATGAAATGAACCTAAAACCAACCACGTACTATTGTGCTGTTTTGTAAAACCTCAGCTTGCTTCTGTTCTCTTTAGCCATCGGAAATTTATAGCACATTTTGCTTTTGCGTGATCTCCTTGAATCTGTTTTCCAGTTTACTGAACTGTAGCTGACCGCCATATCTCATTCATTATTTTTTTTTTCTGTGAATGTAAAATGACACTGACTGCACTGAAACTGCTGAATGTTAGTGACAATAAGTGATCAGCATTTTTTAGCTTGTCAGAAACCCTGCTGCTTTGTTTTCAACTCCACTTTGATTATCATAGATGGATTATTGATTTATCTGTATTTCCTGAATTTGATTGTTCTCGCTACAAACTTTACCTTTTACTGAGCCTGTCTCTGTCTTTCCACCATGATGGTTTTTTTTTAATTTAGTTTTTTTTGCAACATGGTTATATGCATTAACAACCTCTGGATGTAAATCTGCTTACACAGTGACAGCAATACAGTTTTTTAGATGGAAAAAAAAAAGGAACATCTTCTTGATGTGCATGTGATCTTAAATTACTGAGCTTTAAGTGTATGTCAGAAACAAATTCATTAAAATGCATTTTTCATGTATGCCAATGATACTTGGGGTCGCCACAGTGAAGTAACTCACATGAAGACTTGGCATTTGTTTTTAGCCGGATGCCCTTCCTGACACAACTACAGACCACCGAGCTGCCACAGCTCTCTGTGTGGAGCAGAGAGCTGCTATCTAGGGTGTCCAGGGGAGTAGATGGTGGGGGTTAAGGGTCTCTTGCTCAATGACCCAGAGTGGGGCAAATGAAGCAGGAGGCAAGTGTGGGTGTTTCACCTTCCCACTCACACTTTGTTGTTTTCAGTGTAATATATATATTTGGGATGCATGATATTGGATTTTTGTCCGATATCCGATATGTCGATATGTTAAAACTTATTTTGCCAATAACCGATACCAGTACCAATATTTTTTTCCCCAAAACCTACTTACAGAGACTACCGGTACATAGTTCCCTTTCAGTCTGGTCTCTCAGTGCAACATACTTGCTATGGGAATTGCACCCCCGCGCGATTACCTGAAGGAATATACTCACGCCTTTACGGCTAGGGGTGTCATCGCCGTGCCAGAGGCCCCGCCCTCTGGGTACTTAAGCGGCTTGCGCCCCTCCATCTTTCTCTTTTTTGCCCTTCACCTCGCTTAAACCTGAACTACCTCTTTGCGGGACTTCTCTGTTGCTTCATCGCTCAACCTGAGGTGAGCTTGCTCCTTGCACAGAGCGCACAGAGAATTATTCCTGCGTACTGCTGGACTAGCGAAAGCTAGTCCGGCACATTTCTCTTAACCCCGAAGTATTTTCTCTCCTCTCTCTACAGGTTGCTTCGCTCGACGGCGCTAACTACGCCACAAGAAAAAAGCTACCTCGCTAACTTCTAGCGAGCTAGCCAGCAAAAGCAACGTGACAGAGAAGACATTTCAAGAAAAAAGAAGAAAGATTCTGGAAGGACTCGCTCGCCTCGTCTCGGACATGCCTCAGGAGAAAGGAAAATGAAAGGCGAGACTTCCAAGGAAAACCAACGGGACGGCGAGCCCAACTTAGTGCGCCTGTCCCAGCGGATGCCGCTTTCCCTAGCAGCAACGGACACCCACAAGGCCTGTCCAGTCTGCCTGGGAATGCTTCATGCAAAAACAGCGCTGGATGCGCCCGACTTTTGCCCACACTGCAACCTCATGATGGATGTGGTGCTGTGGCATCGGGTTGACCTCGTCGCCAAAGCCATGGGCTCTTCAGCGACACCAGCGGACGCGGACACCACGGAGCCCCTCACTCCCACGCCAGAGTTAGAGAACATGGCTCTTCATGACAGCACACGTGTCGAATGGGGCGACAACCCTGACGTGCTGGCTCCCATGGTGGACCTAACAGTCAAATTTGACACCCGTGGTATGATGAATGAGGACGAGATCTCGATTTCAGCCTCGGGCGCATTTTCAACGGAGGAGGCGGACGTGGAATTAGAGGATCAGGGTGAAGATCTCTCGCAGACCCCGGTACCTGTGCTTCCAGAAACTGACTTTTCCATCCCTGCTCTTTTCGACTTGTGCCACAGAGCAACAAACGCGTTGCACATCCCATGGCCTGAACCTCCGCCTCGCCAACGGGTCACGAGGCTGGTAAGAAACTATTTTTACTCGAAGCAGCAGGCCGCCACGAGGCAAAAGATGCCCGTGTTCCCAGACTTCCTCACAGAATTAACTCGCACCTGGACTCAACTACGAGCCCCTATGCTTCTCCCCCTCTCACAGTTCCTCGACGTGGATGGGATGGATGAAGTGGGAATAGCTAACGTGCCTCAGATTGAGGACACACTCACCTGGTTCCTAAATCATCAGGATCAAAACCAACTCTTCCCAGCAAGGCTTGTCGAGCCTCAGCGTCTCTACTCGAGAAATGCTAGAGGGCTCAGGGACTCGCGGCACGCGCCATGAATGCGTCCGCGTTAATGCAAGCTTACCTGGCCGAAAAACTGCAACAGCTCCAAACAACAATGGACAAGCAGGCGACTGCCGAATTGCTGGATGAAGCCCACAGAGCAACAGACTTTATGCTCCGTATGATGGGGACAGCTGCTGTTGCACAGGGCAGGGGAATGGCGGAAATGGTCATCGCTATCCGCCACCTCTGGATGACTCTGACGGATCTCCCAGGGGGACAAAAGGTGCCTTTTCTCCACCACTCGATAGAGCCAGAGGGAATGTTTGGTAAAGCTTTGGAGCTAATTCAGACCAAGCTGGACCAAAGACGCAGACAGGCGGAAGCTCTCCGGGTGGGCATTCCCCGGAGAAGCTTCGTCCCCCCAAGGGAGTCTGCTGGCAGCAGACCAGCGCAGTCTCGGCACCACTCGGCAACGCGTGCCCCACCGCAGAAGCGGCCAGCATACGAGGAGGAACCTAGGCAAAGACCCCCGCAGGGCCCACCTCGTACCGAGCACGCATGGTGCAAAAACAGGTTTGTCCCTCGCCAGGCGACCAAGCACAAGGCCTCCTCGGCGAATCGTGACAACAGACAAAAACGTGCCTGATGAACCAGGTCCACGTTTCCACGTTACAACGGGAATGATCCCTTAATGTCCAGACTTTGCTTGTAACACAGTAAAAACAGCTGGTTTATTTACAGCATGCACAAATCATGCTTTTTCTGCTGTGAGTGACATAAAATCATGTACGTCATTGCACATAAGCACGAATAAAGTTCATGAAACAGCTCCTCTCTGTTTTATTGACTCTCAAAAAAAAAAACAACACACAATCTTCAGCAAAACAGGTCCCTCTGGCCTGCAAGCCGTCATAAAGGGAGAGGGCCTTTTTCCCCCTCTCCCTCACGGCCCACGGGGTATTAGCATAATTAATAAACCCCAGCAGAGTGCCTCTGCAATGAGCAGACACAGAGGCGTCTGCGAACCCCCCCCCCACACACACACACACACACACACAC